>JASDQU010712015.1:8750-19098 GCA_032191745.1 Picea mariana | reverse complement strand
CTATGGTGTGTAGGTGGCCCGACAGATTGCTGGTGGATGCCACCGAGCGAAGGGGACGAAGGAGGTATATGACCTCCCCCATAAGGAAAAGCATTAAAAGGAGCTGAAGTTCCCCCCATGTGGCCTTACAGAGGAGCGTTAGAGCTCCCTTCCCCCAGACCTAAAGTCTGTGAAGTGGAGTAGGAAAGTACAGGACTTGTACCTAAGCTAGACATCCTGTATGAGAATGGAGGGTCTGTCGCACTTGGTGTGAAAGGGGTTGTGGCTGCTGCCATAGACGGGATCAAACCACTGTGCGAGGTAGAGGTGGTCGAGACCATGGTGGCTCAGATTGGTGATGGTGGGTTAGGAGGTGGAAACTCTCATGTGGTGACAACTATAGTGGGAATTGAAGAATTCTCAGAAGGAGTGACAACATTTGTTTCCATTGCTGCATGCAACACTGTCTAGCACTCGTAAGGGTGAATCGGTATGATGATGGGTGCCAAAATATTAGTGGTTGGAGTTTCAGATGGACCAAGAGATTTTGAGCCAAAGTCTAAAATGGTCATTTCCTCCATATGTTGGTCAGGCATAATTTCTTGTGACCCGATCACTTCAAAAGACCCTTGTTGGTATAGCTTTTGCCTTAGTGGTGGCAGGGGTGGCTCCAGTGTAACCGGTGACAAGCCCAGAATCCTTCGTGACTGGCGGAGCTTGTGATCCTCCACTGTGTGAGAATATTAAAGATACCCTAGGGCTTTCTATTTGTTCAAAAAAAAATGCACACTAAAAAATTCCCTACAAGATAAAACAAACAAACACTAAACTAATTGGAAGAACAGTTACAACAACCAACACTAGAGAAACTTACCGGTGCAAGTGAAACTCGAACATGGAAGCACCCTCTGGGTATACTCTACAAAGAGTGGCCTAATTTATGTCCTAGGTACCATGGTATACCCCCACAATCACCTGTGTATGTCTCTAAAAGCATAGGCAACTAGGTTGCCAGCACGCGAACAGTCACCAGGCGGGTACAATCGAAATTTGGGTAGACCACAATGAGAAGGGTATCGAGCCTGAAACTTGTCAAGGGTATCGAAGGCAAGTGGTTCATAAGACAAATGAGTACCTTGAATGGATTCAAGACCCACAAAGCTCTGTGGCAAATGAAATCGATGGAATCCCAAGACAAGCCCTCTATATGTGTTCTCCACTACGATTGGTCCAACTTTGGAGGGGTTATCTCCACTACCTTTTTGCATGTGACCTCATGTTTAGCCCCTGTGTTAGAGGGGGGTCCCAGATAACTTTCATGATACTAGACTTTGACACTCCCTAACTCAGAATCCAATGTTTGATTTTAATGGCCTTGAAGAGTTTCCTCTCCAACCTAATTCAAGGCCCTAATCCTAAACTAGTTGGTTGAGCCTACAAACATAAAAAGTCTAATGAATTTTAGATTTAGCGTTAATTTTTATGTCTTGTCTTAATTCAAAGGTTATTAAAGTGAAACTAGTGATATTTGAATGACGAAAGAAAAAATAAACAGAAAGCTGGAAACAAAATACCTTCACATAACTCAAATATTAAACAACTTTTCAAACTTAAAATTTTTTCTAAGATATTTGAACAACAAACTCAAAGTAGGATTTCACTTGACTACGAGCTACTTATGATTTAAGTAAACCATCAAGAACTTATGAAAGAAAAGACTTTTCCTTGGTTACTAATGCAAAACAACACTTTTTAACCAAACAAAGAAATAAAAGATTTTGTTTTTTTTATTTGAATGCTCACAAAGCAAAAAAGGAAAAATATCAACAAGTCAAAACCAAGAAAACTTCTGGCCTAAGCGCATATCACAAAGAGTCACTTTAAAAATCACACACAAGCAAATTAAAATTGGACTCTCACACTTGTCTAAAAACCCTATAAAAGAAAATTTTGAAGAAAAACTTCTTAATGAAAAAAAAAGCTATTGTTGTGATCCAAAAATCTGAGAGGTATAACTCTATGACAGAGACCCAAAAATCTATAAGTTACTAAAAGTTACTGACAGCTATGACAGAGACCCAAAAATATGAGAGGTATAACTCTTGTTAGAGGAAAGGATGATTGCCTCACCTTCAACAAAAAAAATTCTCCACAAGCACATTGTTCATAATTCAACAACAAGCGTGTGCACGCGAGATGTGGAAAGTCAGAGCACGGGTACACACATGTTGGCCTTATAAAGGCTGTGTGTATCCATGAAACTATGAGACAAATGAAAAGCCAAGAAATCCATCCCAGGCAGAGACTAGTGGTACTGAGAACCAGAATCTCTTGAAGACTTAGACACTTATTTTAATAGAAAAAAAAAAACAATTCAAGGAAAAATTCATAGAACAAACCAATCTAAGGTGAAATCTAAGCTATAGAATTCAAACAACAAAGACTAGAAAGAGTTCCAAAAAACCCTTGAGAAGGACTAATTCTACTAGGGAAGAGGATGACTACCTCTCTAAAAGAAATTTTCTAGAATCATACACGGGACTGACACTTCCTCAGCTAGCATGTACACGTGGGCTGTGAGAATGTAGGGTGCGGGTACATACATGTAGACCTTATACAAGCCATGTGTACCTCTGTGGGTCTCAGAAAAAAATACAGTCAAGCAAAGAAATAGAGATAACTGGTATGGAAAACCAGAATCTCTATTAGCTCAGACTTTTGCAAAAACTTTAAAAACAGGAAATGAAACCAATTCTTAAAAATAACCCAGACAAAACATTCCCGGAAACCCTAGCTAATCCCCAGTATGGTCACCATTTCTGTTGTGAGTGGGAAATCCCTCTACGGACTAGCACTTAGGGTTTTATCATTCATGCAGAAAAGACCTAAAGATTCATACTTTCTACCATCGTCCTGGACCTAATCCCCATTATTCTTAAGCAAATATGTAGTTAAGAAGATCAAGTGAGCATACCTTATTTTAGGCATTTGATATCGATCCTTCTTCACGCTTGATCACTCTTTGACTGCAACTCTCCTCCCAAGGCTGACCTAAATTCACTCAAGACAAACAAAGAACTCCACATGCATTTGATCTATAGATTAATGGGTTAGAGATTCAATCAACATGTATACAATAAACCATGAAAACCTCATATGGTGGGACGGGAAAAGTACTTCTTTATTATTAACTTCAACAAATCAACTTACAATGATGAAGTCATCCACTGCTCCATGAACCTGGTCCTGAGCTTTTCTTCAACTGTCCTCCAACTTCTTTTCTCTATATTTCTCTTTTCACAAGGATGGCTAAAGGTTGGGACAAAGGGAATGCGCAATTGGGTATAGTTTCTTTACTATGATTCTCCTCTTCCAAATGGGACCCCTAAACTTTCTTTTATAGGCTAGAAGAAGCTAGGTATTTGGTCAAACTTCTGACCATGCATGGCCGAAAGGTTTAGTTAACTCACCCAAAGCTGTGTGTTCTGTTAGCAACTTTCCTTTTTTCATTCTTTTGTAGGTACACGTGGGATGTCTTGAGTCAGCTAGTGTGTACACGCATGCAGTAATGGAGCAGGGTGCATGGGCCTTTATAAAAGGGGTTTTTAAGAAGATTTGTTCAGCAGTGTTTTGGAAAAGAAGGAATCTGAGATGGCCCGATGGCAGGTAAGCATGTCTGGTGCAAATTAGGGTTATAACAACATCTCTTTCCCAAGTATGTACTTGACAAGTTGTTAGTAAGAGAAATTTCATACCAAATAGTAGAAAAGGGGATCACATCATATTTATCAAAAAAGAAAAGAAATATTGGCCACAGTTTCCACTACACATATGAATATATACTCTTTTAAATAAACCCCATGATAAGAAGGAAGCCAAGGCCCCGAGGGAAATATGTTTGTGAACAAGGAGCCTAAAGGGGCATGATCCACATAATGTAGTGTATTACCATGTAAGTCGGTCAAGCTCACACAAGAATTCATTCATGAAGTGAACTTCGTAGAAGATCTCTTCAATCGGGCTTTGTTTTTTGAAGAAGTATTACAAATATTGCATGATGAACCAGCTAGGGGAAAGCTCCAAAAGGAAGAAGCTGAAGAGAGGAATGCAGTGAAGGAGAAATGGCAAAATTTTTCTACAAAAGGAAAAGGAGATGCTAGAGGCTAAATAAAGAGAACAAGCACAAAAAGCTAAGGAAAGAGAAAATAAGGCTAGAGAAGCAGAAGAAAAATATCAACAAAGGAAAAACACAGAGTCAAAAAATAAGAACATCAATCAAGATGAAACCCTGTAGAAAAATAGTGAAGGGAGAAAAAGGAAAACAAATCCAAAGAGGACGTGGAGCTAGAAAATAAGAGAAAGGGAGATGAAGAGAAATTAAGATTAGCTTCTCAAGCTGGAGAGAAAAGGAAGAAAGAAGAAGAGGAGAAACGAAATGTATCTAAATCATAGGGGAAAATAGAGGAAAGAATAGAACTGGAAAATAAGAAAGAACATGATGAATTGATTAGATTTGTGGAAAACCCCAACGCTAGTATAATTACCATCCCTATTAAAGAAAGAACTCCCCTAGCATCCATCCTGAGAAATATTTCTTACACATTTCAATAAATAGGGATGGATGATGTTGTAGTGGTTGTAGGTGAATATGACTACAACCATAAGAATAGAGATATTGAGAGGAATATAAACACGAGAAAGAGGGGAGAATCATCACTCAAGAAACAATCCTTTGAAAGAAGCATTAAATGGAAGGCATACAAAAAACCAAAGGAAAATTCTATACATACAACATGATCCCTAAATGCATTTGTAGGTGCAAATGCCAGGTCATTATATGAAATAGGAGAAGCAATGGATGTATCTAGGGATAGTTTAGATGATCTTGAAGAAGCTATGAACACCATAAGGGACATAGTAGTTTATTAAGTAAAAAAAGAGGCTATCACAACAAAAAATTTGCATAAAGAAGAACTACAAAAATAGTTACAACTCTAGAAATATAAATTATACCCTCAATCTGGGAAAAGAGCTAGTGTAAATATGACATTACATCCAGAAGAGATATAAGATCTCAATCTTAAACATTAACAGGAAATGGAGAAGCTCGGAACCAAACATGCATAAGACATGACAAGATTACAAGTTTAATACCCGTGTTTCCCCCAACTTGTAAATATAATTATATTTTGCTAAAAGACTATGGACAGATCTTTTATCTGTGGATTTTGGGAAATGATGAACCTTTCTAAAGAAGGTAATGTAAATATGTAACGTAACCTCAACCTAAATGAGATATATTATGGTGAGGATTACACACAAAAATTAAATTTATGGTAACTAAAGAAATTCTTTTATTGTTAGTCGATTTCATGTAGCTTACAACTACAAATTTAAAGTAGCTTTAGCTAACTATCTATAACCATAAAATAGATGCATCTAAAGAACAACAAATTAACATGAATGAAACTTAATCATTCACACAGTAGCATATGAATCATTCTCAAATACACATAGTTCATGCACAACAATAACACATGTAAATAACATCACAACAAGATATAACACTTATCTTTTGAATATGTTATGCAACTAGCTACTTGGGACAAACATTCCACCCAACCATACACTAATTGTTCTAATTCTCAACATACAGTCACCCCCGAGCTGAGGCTAGTAATCTAAAAAAGAGGGTGGTCTCTCACAGTCCACTCGTAGTTCATAAAACTCATAACCTAACTGATATTCTCCAACAACTATCTCAATTTTTCTACCATCTCTCTTCCTCCTGACCTTCCCAACCCAAGGAATGCACCATTCATTTATCAGGGATTCAAGAGAATGTTCCATCCATTTATCATGGATTCAAGGGAATGTTCCATTCTTTTATCAGGGTCTCTTTGGCACATGTATCTAGGAATATCTCAGCTAGGAACTCAAGGGAACTTCTTGCTAGGAAAAATACCAGCAATCAAACAACAAACACTTGTTGTTAAAGTGAAACTCACTCCAGAGTTCACTCTTCAGGCATAAAAACCTAGATCTTCAATATTCATCTCCAAAATGATTCAAATACATTCCAACTTGCTATAGAATTATCCCTCCATGGTTGCACCAACTTCAAGCTCTCTTTCTTGTTAGCTCCTTTCCTTGATGCACACAAACTTCATGTCTAATAACTACTATCCCAATCCATACAAATTCCAGCCCTTTGGCTTGTCTTTCTTGACTCACACACTTCCCCAAGATGATTGTACTCAACCTCCATGTGCCCAATAACTATGGGATGTGACCACTCACACCCACCCTATTACATGTATTCAATTATTGGCTTTGAGCTTACTCAATTAGAAAATGGAAGGTTCATATACAAAATGACAATTTTAGGAAAAATGGGTTGAAGTAATATACATGGTATTTCCCCCTTGGATCCCTCTTGGAAATTATCCTAGACACTTCCCCCTCTTGTGGATTAATTCAACCCCCATCTCTTTTCCATGTCCCCTTAGTAATTAGAATCACATTTTATTATTAAAACATAGAGATACAATTCACATATTACATCGCTTGGCCATAGCCACATATTATATCCACATAAACATTAATTAAACTCGGGATTATAATGGGGATGTTACATTCCCTCTCCCCTAGAATTGTGTGTCATACTCAGTCCACACTATGTCGATATACATATATGCAAATTACATCACAACACTTAGAAATAAAATTCTACAGTTTCACAACTCTAGTCTTAGTTCTGACCATAATCTCACGTTCCTCTCAACTCGCTGACCCAAGGAATGCACCATTCGTTTATCAAGGCTAACCAAAGGGATGAACCATTATTTTATTAAGGTCCCCAACGCAATTGGATAGGAATATAATATGTGGTTCCATAACTCTAACTGCTCAAAATGGAGTCTTTCATTCATTTTTCTTCAAAATTGTCAAAACTTCGCAGGTATTATTCCTGCATGTTTTCCTCATGCTCCCATGTAGCATATTCAGGACCATAGTAGGTCCATTGAACATTTACCGTCCCTATGGATTTGTTACCTTTCCAAAAAATTGAAGTAAACTTTGGATCTCTGAAACTATTGTCTTAGGCACTCAATGTAACTTGGCAACTTCTTTTATGAAAATATATTCAATGGTTATTTCCTTATGTGTGGTCTTCACTGGAATAAAATGTGTTGCTTTAGTTAATTTATCCACCACCACCATGATGGAATCATGTTGCTTCATTGTTCTAGGAATCTTTGTGATAAAATCAATCGTAACTTCTTCCCATTTCTATTATGGAATGGGCAATGGTTGCAATAACCCAATTGGATGTCTATGCTCATTATTCACTTTCTTACACTCTAGACATCTGGCTATGTAATTAGCCACTTATTTCTTCATTCCCATCCAAAAGTATTGGCTTTTTACTACTGCAATTGTCTTCTGATATTTCAGGTGTCCAACATATGGCACATTATGCATTTCCTTCAGAACTATGTTTTTCATCTGACTAGAATTAGGCACATACACCTTGACTTTGTACATGAGAATCCCATCTTCCTTCATCTCATAACAATTACATTTATGCGAAAAATTTCCTTGTTGTAATGTTTCTTTTATTTTGACATATTGTTGATATGAATTTGCTATTGAAATAATTTGATCTTTCAAATCTTTCATGTACATGTTGATCGATGCCACACACACTTCATGAGCTCTCCTGCTGATTGCATCAACCAATTGATTTTATTTTCCTTTTATATGCTTAATTTTGAAGTCATATTCACTCAGAAATTCCAACCATCTAGTTTGTCTAACATTTAGTGTTGGTTGTCCAAAAAAATGTTTCATATCACAATGGTCTGTTCTTAGCTCAAATTTATTACCCATAAGGTAATGGCTCCACATTTTTAATGCATGTACAATAGATGCTAAATCTATATCATGTGTGGCATAATTTCTCTCATGCTCTTTTAGTTTTTTAAATGCATAACATACCACAAGATCCTTTTGACTAAGAACTCCACCATGCCCTTCTTTGCATACATCAATTCAAACAACAAAATATTCATTCGGGTTTGTAATATTCAATATTGGTGCACTTGTCAAGATGTATTTCAGTTGTTGAAAGCTCTCTCCACACTTGGAAGTCCATTCAAATTTCAGTCCCTTCTTTTTCAAAGAAGTGATTGGGCTTGCAATCTTTGAAATTTTTTTTATGAACCTTCAGTAATAACTAGGAAGGTCCATGAGTCATCTGAATTCTGTCACGTTCTTAGGTGGTGGATATCCTCTAATGGCCTCTATCTTCTCAGTATCTACTTCTATCCCTTTTCCTGAAATTATATGCCCACAATAGTGAATCTGCTTCTGGTAAAAGATGCACTTACTTATCTTAGCATACAATTTATGCTCTCTTACAACTTGCAACACCATTCTTAAATTTTGCTCATTCTCCTCTTATGATTTATAGTAGACGATTATATAATCTAGGAACACAATCACAAACTTTCATAGGTACTCCATGAACAATCCATTCATCAAACACATAAAAGATGTTGGGGGATTTCATATCCCAAATGGCACTACCATGAATTCATAATTCCCATATATTGTTCTTAATGTTGTCTTGTTGATGTCTTCTTCCTTTATCCTTACTTGATGATAGTTTGATCTCAAGTCAATCTTCGAAAATATTCTTGCACCCTTCGACTAATCAAATGAATCATCAATTCTTGGAAAATGATACTTATTCTTTATGGTGACCTTATTAAGCTTCATGTAATCAATACATATCCTAACGGTTCAATATTTATGCTTTATGAAAAGAACTAGGGCTCCCCAAGTTGACACACTTGGGCGTATATAACCCTTCTTCAAAATTTATTCAAGATGCATATGTAACTATTTTAGTTCTAGTGTTCCCATTCTCCAAGGTGTCTTAGACACTGGAGAAGATCCTAGCACAAAATCATTAGAGAAATCAATGTCTCATTTTGGTGGTAGTCCCGTAATTTCTCTAAAAACATATTCAAAATCCCTCAAAATTGGATGGTCTTCAATGCTTACCAATTTTTCTTTGGCTACCTCTTCCATATGGGCTACAAACATCTGACATTCTTTCCTCAAGCTCGTCTTCAACTGTATAGATGAAATATCTCTAAAAACCACAACTCTTGGAATTCCTTGAATCTTTCCTTTCTTCTCTTCCTCATTAAGACATATGATTGTCTTTCTGTAACATTCTAGGACAACATGATGTTTTTCCAACCAATCCATGCCAATTAGACAATCATATGAACCCAATGGTATGATTTTTACATCCACCTTTGTATTGAGTCCATTCATTTCTATCAGAAAATATTTAACCAAATCATTGAATTTCCTCCTAGCTAGCATGGCTAACTTAACTAACCAAGCTTTATTATGCTTAATTCTTTGCAAGTGAAATATTTCAACAATGTTAGCATTTATGTAACTATCGCTAGCTCCAGAATCAATTACAATTGCTATGGGCTCATTATTGATCTCACCTTCCACTTCAATCATGGGAGATTGATATTTAGCTTGATTTTTATCCAAGGATGCATAAATAATTGGCATGATTATGCTCATGTCTTCCATTGGTTCATCCTCTTGAATATTGTGGACAGTCCTCATTATTTCTAATTTGCGAGGGGAATCTCTATATGGATGATTTCCCTCGCATCCCCAACATTGCACCGGATACTGCATTGGCCTTTTTCCAAATGAATATGCAGTATTGTGTTAATTTTGGGAGACTTGACCTTGCTCATTTGCTTGGGAATTATTCCTAAAAGAGGGTGGCTTAAATCCCTTCTTCCTTTGATCCATTTTACCCTTCATTTTGGCATTCCAAGTTTTTTGTAAAACTAGTCTTCCTTTTCTCTGCTCATATAGATTCCTTTCTCTCATTATGGTTTCCTCCAAGGCTTTTGTTTATCTTTGATGAACTAAACATACTTTAAAAATTCAAAGAACCGCTTCTCATATTCCTCCATTTTCATGGTTCCAAACATGAGTTTAAAGAACTCTTTCAAATTTCTTTCATAGTAATGCTCAGACAAATATTTCTCTTGGGAATATCCCTTGAAATGCCTCCATGATATTATTTTCTCATAAAGGTTCTTGGATTTCTCAAGTTGATCCCAAAACATGGTTTCCTTCCCTTGCAAGTTGTAGGTGGCAATTCTAGCTTCTACCCGGGATGGGTAATCATATAGCTAGAAATATTTCTTCATTTCCAACAACCATGCCTCATCATCTTATCCTTTCTTGTGCTCACCATAGTGGATAATTACCCCTTAATTGGGGAATATTACATTAGTAATTTTATTTTATTTAT
>JASDQU010712013.1:17087-27521 GCA_032191745.1 Picea mariana | reverse complement strand
TCCACAACTTTGTTTAATCTTAGATTGTAACACTTGTATGCTTTCATTGTACTTGAGTAACCAAACAGAGTATTCCTTTTTCCACACGAGAGTCAAACTTTCACATTTTTCCATCTTCTCTTTTGATGTAGCATTTGCTTCCAAAAACTCTGAAGTGCTTCACATTTGTTGGTCTTCCTTTCCATAGCTCGTAGAGAGTTTTATTAGTGTTGTTTCTGAGCATTACTCTGTTTTGAATGTGAAATATTGTATGCATTGACTGTGTCCAAAAAATATCTGTCAACTTTGAATCCATTATCATTGTTCGAGCCATTTCTTGTAATGTCTTGTTCTTTCTTTCAACAACTTCATTCTGTTGAGGTGTCATAGCGACGAAGAATTGCCTTTTTATTCCATGATTGTTGCAGTAGTCCATAATTTCCTTTGAGGTGAATTCTCCTCCATTATCCGATCTTAAGCATTTGATTCTTGAATCCATCTCATTTTCAACCATTTCCTTGTAGATCTTGAAGTTTTCAAATGCTTTTGACTTGTTCTTGAGAAAAAAAACTGCAGTCATTCTTGTATAATCACCAACTAATAACATAAAGTATCTCTCACCTTTTAAGCATTTTGTTGTAGTTGGTCCAACTATATCGGTATGCACAATTTCCAGTGGTTTTGTTGTTGAATATTCCTTTGATTTGAACTTGGTCTTTGTTTTCTTTCCTTGTTGGCAATGCTTGCATAAAGTGTTGGTTGGTTTCGTGATCTGGACATTTATCTGACTGCTTCTCTTTTGCTAACTTTGACAAGGTTATCAAAATGCATGTGACCCATTCTTCTGTGCCATAGCCAACTTTCATCTTCCTTTCCTAGACAACACTTTTCATTTCCAATTTCGCTTAACACATATATGTTGCTTGAAGTTATTGCAGATGTAGCGACCGATTTCCCTAAACCTTCTTTTCTTATCTCACACTTTTGTGAATCGAAAGTAACTTTATGACCTTGGTCACACATTTGACTCACACTTAAAATATTATGTTTCATATCTTCTACTAGTAGAACATTTTTTGCCTTTTCATTCTTGTTCTCAATTTGGACTGTGTCTTTTCCAATGATTTTGGCTAAATCATCATTTCCGAAGGAGACTGATCCATCTCTTTCCTTTCGTAATGTAAGAAACTTGTCTCTATCACCTGTCATGTGTTTTGAACATCCACTGTCAACATACGAACCACATTTCTTATGTTTAGCTTGTAGAGAGATTGTGCATTCTTCATTGCTATACTAATATTGTTTTCTTATCCATGTCGTTTTCTGAGGTTCTTGTTTGTGACTATGTTGAGGTTCTTTAGGAGGGTTTGTCATTTTGCAATTTTTGGCCAGGTGTCCAAAATTGTTACATTTGTAACATTCAACTTCAGTGCTCAAATATTCAAACCTGTTGTAACTTCTTCTTTGTGTTTCACTAGGTATTCTTGAATAAACCCTTTGTGTATGGCTCTCAAAGTAGTTATTGTTCTTGTTGTTAGCTCTACAATTTACAGCTTTATTTCCAAAATTATTACATGCATAACATAAATCAAAAAATATAGTTTGATACCTGGTAGTTGAAGATCTTCTGAAAGGAGGTGATCTTATGAATCCTTCTTCTTCTTGAGGCTTGTCTATCTGTTGTTGATTCTAAAATCTGAATCTTCTCGGTGGAGGAGTGTCCATGTAATCTTCCTTGAATATATTTTTATCCACTTTGATTGTTTCTACATAGATTTTTGGATTTGTTTCTTGCTCTATTGTTTTGGAGCTTGATCCATTTTCTGTCTGATTGCATCCAAGTTCGGACTTGTCAAGATGAGATTTTTGACTGCTGATAATGTCATCCAAAACTTTTGAGCTATTCTGCATATTTTTCTTTTGAATATATTTTCTTAGTGTGACAATCTCTACTTCCAGGTTTCCAATGATCATGTCCTTTCCTTCTAGTTGTTCTTTGAGTGTTTCTTAAATTTTTTTACCTTCTTCTATTTGAACCTTCAATTTTGTGATCATTTGTTCTAGTTCTTGAGTGTCTTTTTTTTTATCTAGTTCTGCTTGTAGTTTCTTGTTTTTCTTTTTTTCTTTTCTGATAACTTCTATGGCACTCATTAATTCTTCTCGGAAGTCAACTTCTGCCTCTTCACTTTCTTCTTCATATTGTTCTTTGGAGTCTTCTTTATTAGAGTCTTCTACTGTCATGAATAGAACTCTCCATGTTTCACTGACTTCATCTTCATCTGATGATGAGATGTCTTCTTTGGTGAAATAAAATTTCTTGAAAACTTTTTTTGTAGGTCTTTTACCTTTATATGTTTGTCTACCTTTTGAGTAACTTTCATCATTTCTCTTTTTCTTATGAGGACATTTGTTTGCAAAATGACCAATACCATCACAATTAAAACAAATTAAAGGAAACTTATCTCTATACCTATCGTTGGTTCCCTTGTTCAGTCTTTTGACAAAGTTGGCCACTTGTTCATCATCTTCCAAGACGTCGTTGCTGATTTTATATTATTCTTGTTCCTTTTTCTTTTGCTTTGATCGTTTGGATGCTTTGAAGGTTGCTTCTTTTACATCTGGATTTTTCTGTTCAGTTCTCATCTCATATGTTGTGAATATTTCATGCAGTTCGTCCATGCTTATTCAGTTTAGATCCGATCTTTCTTCTAGTGCTGATATCTTATCGTTGAATCTCATAGGAAAATATCTTAGTACCTTTTGAACAATTGCAGATTCTTCGATTTCTTCTCCCAATCCTATGATTGCATTCACTGTTTCATCAACTCGTAAGAAGTAGGATGCGATATATTCATCTTCCTTCATTTTTAGTTGTTCGAATTGACCTCTGTAAGTTTGAAGCTTTGCTGCTTTGAATTTTGAATCTCCTTCATAAATATTTCGAAGCTTGTCCCAAATCACTTTAGCAGATTTACAATGTGCAACTTTGGTAAATACGGTATCACTGAGACCATTCAAAAGTGCATTTTTGGCTTTAGAATTATTCTCACCAAGTTTCACTGCTTTGTCATTTGTTGGTGGAACTGTTGGTGTTGTGTATCCATTTACAATTGATTGTCAAACTTGAAATCCCTGTGCCTGTATATATGTCTTCATCGTTATGCTCCAAAAAACATACTTATGTCCATCAAACTGTGGTATTCCATTTTTATACAAGTTGGTACTCTCCATGATCTACCTTTCAGTGGTTAAACTGATTTCTGAAGGAACCTTCTCTGATACCAATTATTGGATTACTGAGAGGGAGGGTGAATCAATAATTGCGTAATTATAATAATTTTTCTTCAAATGTTATATCAATGTAGAATTATTATTCAATAATGAGAAGTAAGAAATAAACAATCACACACATACACATTACACCAGTGTTTTACATGGAAACCCAAATCGGGAGAAAGCCACATAATGTTTTTTCTTATATGTCTTGAAGAATTACATTCATTGGAAGCACCAACTTCCTTTGTTTTCCAGCTGCAATTGGAAGGAGGCTACAACCACATGTCCTTGCCCCTCCTGCCAGCCTGAAGTAGAAATAGAATGATGGAACCACTGTGACACTATCACTGTGAGATATACCATTGTAAACCTGTACCAATAAATCTTAACCATGCATCAACCTGTACCTCAACCTGTAATCAATTTGTACCATAAACAAGTGCATCAACCATGCACCAACTTGTACCAAAAAACCTGTAATCAACTTGTACCATAAAAAAGTGCATCCAACNCCTGTAAATTTTCCTTAACTTTAACAACAAGAGACTAGCATTTTCATCAAACTTTTCTTTAGTCTCACATGCCTAGTTTTGGATTAGTCAACAACCCTAACTTGAAGTAATCATAACTTTGAACCTGTAATGTGTAAGATATGAAACTGATACACAATGTTCTTCAGTGTGTTTTATGCAATTCCTCCAGGTGTCACTACTTAGAACCTCTCAGAAAATGAGTTATAACAAAAATGACATACCTTGTTGAATTATGGATTATTCTAGAGAGCGACCTTGTAGAGCGTGCCCCGCACAAAATATTCTTTGAATTGATCTGAAACTGTTACAAAAAATACTATAGACTATACCCTAAAAAAAAAATTTGGTCTCACTGAATTTGGATTTGTTATGAAGAAGTTATGACGTTTTTACCCGAAACACTTATTTTTGACTAGTTTTAGGACTAGCCACAAACCCTATTTTCCACGGAGTGTAACTCCCAAAATACAATGACCCACAAGCTGAATTTTTTACCACAAATACTTGGGTATGTTTTCACAATGGAATATCAATTTCACGGTCTGATTCATTATATAAAAAATGTTATAGCGAAAATGGTGAGATGACCTGTAAATAACATACCTGAGAAGGCACCATCAAAAGAATTTATTCTTCCTTGCATTTCGGCCTTCTTTTCTTCACCTCCCCTCAAAAATTCGACTTAGATATCCTTGGTTACCTCAGACACCTATAGATATTCTATATGCTCAAGTGTAATTAAAATGAGAGAGCCTTGCCTCTTATTTATACTCTCCAAGTAGCTTCCTTAAAAACATCTTTTAGGTCACTTGGCCCACTTTCCTTATTTTAGGGTTAACCCACTTCTAATTTCTCCATTAAATTTATTATTGAAATGATTTATTTTGTATTCACTTTGAATTATAATACAATCATCACTTCACTTTATTGTTTACCTTTTAAAATCTCCTAAACCACTTTGACTACTTTGACCTTTTGGAGCTTCTAGATGACATATAAGGGTCCTCCAATTTCGTAAGGCCATAACTCTCAAACCGTGAGGAGTTATGTGACATTACACATACCACCAGAAATTGAATGACATGTACTATCCATCTAGAATAGTATTACCTTCAAATATAGAAAAAATCATACCGTTATCCATCAAATAAACTTGGTTCCATTACCCAAACCTAGGTTCTCCAACTTCACATCATCATAACTTTCTAACCGTGAGGATTTATGTGACGTTATACATACCACCAGAAATGGCATGAAAAGAACTATCCATCTAGGATAGTTTCCCTGACAAATTCAATGTCCTTAATCTCATTATTCCACAATTAAGCATGGGTTCTCTTACTCCGCAAAGCATCTTCTCATAAGGGCTTTCACCATAAGGGGACCACTTTGGAGTTCATCCATATTTACTTCTTATCAACCATGACAAAACAATAATGAGTCATATTTACATCAAACAATCTTGGGTCCATTACCCAAACCTTTGTGCTACAGGGCTTTCTTCAGGGATTGACATCAATGACAACCAACCTTAATCAACACTACTATGATAGAGATTCCTACCGTGACCATCAATATCTAACATACCTAGCCTCTTCTATTATTAAAGTTGACATAGTTACTCATAATCTAGCTTTTATATCATGTGGTGTTGGAAGAAATTTAAAATTATTCTTCAGCGGTCAACGATCAATTGGAGACTTAGGGTGCGAGACAAATATAGTTGTTCTGGCACTTGTATTTTATTTTACATATTTCCAACTCCAAAGACAATGGATTTATCATTACTTATAATTAAAGGATTGGACAATGCTTTTCAAAACTTGGTTTATAACAATCAAGAGTTTATATTTGATAGGGTCTCACTTGTGAAAATATTTGGACAATACATGGAATCTACAATTATCGATAAGGTCCCCCTCTTTTGATAATCAATCTTTGGATAGCACAAGAAATATTTGATAAGGCCCCTCGCTTTTGATAATCAATCTTTGGATAGCACAATAAATATTTGATAATATCCCCCACTTTTGATAATCAATCTTTGGATAGAACTACATGGGGACGATGAACCTTGCCTAACACCACATGGGACACAAGAGTCAATGACGACAAGAAAAGAAAATGGTTTGACTTTGAACTTGTTGCAACAAGTGAATAAGATTTTTCTCTCTACTTAACTTTTAGATTAGCATGGAAGCTTTAGTGAGGGAAAGCAATAAGTGAGCCTTATGTACCATCTTTGTAGTATTGATTATAATATTGGTAGTCTATGCATAGTTGGATGTGTATGTGTATATACTCCAAATAAAGTATTAAATAGTCTCTTCATTTTGGCTCTTTTCAATTGCAATTTTTTTTGAAGTCATAGATTGCATAGTCAGGTAGAAAAGTGGAATTTAGAGATCGTTGAATCCCCTTTATTTTATCAAAATTTGTGTATTTGATCACGATGAGAGAAAATGGTGAACCATTATGATACTCAACATTACACATTCCAAACAAATTTTCACAGTGCAACATTAATCACATTCCATATTGACATGCACACGATAAATACTTCTAATCATATACCAGATTTGAGATGCAAACAATAAGCACCTATAAACTAGAATATACAATGTTTAAGTTGAGGCGTCCATCCCCAAATAACTAAGTAGAAATAAACCTTGAAGATACAAAATACAAATGAACCTTGAAGATACAAAATACAAATGAACCTTGAAGATACAACATGAACAAGGTAACACTAAATGTCGTAAAACTTATATCTAACATTTTATGATAACAAATAAAACCTACTTTTAAAATAACATTAAAAAAGAACAATTTGAAACTTTGTCAATCATCAAGGAAAATAAAATCGACCATGGTAAAAATAAAAATAAAGATTAACTAAGGAAAGTTGCGTCGTGTTTGGTGCTTTAAAAATATTCAGGTACCAGAATTGTTCACTATGTTCAACCATATGCAATTCTATGTTGCAGACATGTATAACATCTTTGAATATGTTGGTAGAGGCAACTTTCGATTCTTAATTGCAGTTATCAATACCTAAAACAAAGAAAATTCAAGTTACTTAGCAACACAACGACAACCTGAGTTCACACATTACACAAAAGAAGTCTACTGCAAAAATTATGTATGTGATTGAAACTGCATTATGAAGTTGTAATGATTAGTCCGATCAATGGATGAAATCACATAAATGTTTATAAAATTATCGATGTAACGATAGAACTCGAGTTCAAATCCACGCAATGTAAGACAAAATCATTTTGAAGGCACAAACCTATCCACCAGATCCTCCACGTCACCTTTACAGGCGTTCCTACCAAGAAGGGATGAACACCCCGCATATGTGGCACATTGACCTAACCTTGAAAATTAAAACAAAAAATTATTTAATAAATAAAAATGCTCACCCAAATTAAGTAATATTATTTAATGGGGTATTGCAATAATCAATGCAGATAGTGCGGTCTACACAATTGCTTTCGGGTGATATTTCAAAGAAGACTTTGTGGAACTTTATGGTATGCACTACAAAGTAGCTTGAGATACATGGTGGAAGAAACTTCGTGAATAATGGGGATTACCCTGTCGAAATGCAACCTTTGAGTTACATGACAACAACTCATAGCATTTAATAAATGCAGATGTCAAAGCATTAACACATGTGAGCGGAATATAAATTTGACAGACACTCCTACTTGTCAATTAAAATTTTTATGACGAGTTTGTTTTTAAAAGTGTCGTTTGTGTGATAAATACACCTTGTGAGAGGTTGACCTCACCCATGTTTATTCTTATTATCAATATTTAAGAATACATTAAAAACACAGGTGGGAAGGTATTTAAACGTGGATTCTCAAAAACCAAATATGATGAGAAAATAAGTGTGCAAGAAGATGTTTTCCCAAAACAATTTCCATCACTGCAATTGCAATTTAATATTAATGAGCCTTACCTCTCTAGATAATTGCATGCAATGTTTGAGCAATGTTTGTGAATCCCTGATCTTTTCTTCCCTCTCAACCTTCACTTTTCAACATGCAAGATGTGATATGGTCCAATTTCCAAAGAATCCCCGTGACTTGTGAGTGTGCAGCTGTGTTATAATATTTGTAACTTATGCAATGTGGTAGGCATGCAACTTGCAAGTTGCAACCTCCATGTGCTTTAGAATTTGTAACATGTACTATGCATGGCCTTTGCTATATAATTTTTAACTTGTGTTATGTATGCTTTACACAAAAATCATCATTCAAATTTAGGAAATTGTTATTATATTGACGACGATGATGATAATGATGATTAATGTCCACTAAGACCGAATTGGTCTATCATACCTTAAGAGAGTAAGTGATTACTTGTGATTCTTTAGAATTTTGTTTCTGTGCTCGAAAAGCATTAAGAGAAGCTTTCCAAGATCACCATACTTTTGTTGAGTTAAGAGGTTAGAAAGGTTGGTAGTGTGACAAATATTTTGAAAATGAGATCTAATATGGGTATAGGCTAGACAATCTAAGAGAAAGTGCTTTTCATCTTCAACCTTTTAAGTGTCACAAAGGTGACACACTCTTTCATCCCATGGAATTTTAGGAATTGACCAACGCCTAGTTTCACTATGGAGCTCGTGAAAATTTGTTCTTATCTTAGCAATGTTTATTTTTTTCTTTACACTTCACAAAACAGATAGATAATTTTGATCTTCTAGATTAGAGTTGATTGCATCCTTATAATACCTTAATTTTGTTTTTTCCTCTAACTCTTTATCACACCACATTTTCTCCTTAAATTTTGAATTAACGTTTTTTTTAATAGTATCTTTATTCTGCAAAATGGTGTCTTCCATGATTCCCCAATAGTTTAGCCAAGATTGTGCATCTTCATGCCATCCTCGTTTGAGTCGATGGTGGTTATGACTCAATTTTGAAGCAATTTTAAGAAGCCTCTTGTCTTCCATGTTGTTTAACTTGTTCTTATACATTAGGTATCTAGTCATGGCCATGCTCTCAATGGGGGAGATGTTTGTTTCTAAGAGGAGGATGGGATAGGGCGTATTTCCTTTAATTTTGAGATTATAGGTTATACAATTCTTTTGTATTTGCTCTATCTTTCTCCAGGGTTCACGAGAGATACTATAGCCCCAGACTTCACATCCATAAAGAATAACAGGTGTAACAAGAGTCTCAAAGAGGAGTTTCTTCTTATCCCAACTCCAAAGATCAGCTGATTTACAATTGTTTTCAAGCCCGTAATAAGCTTTCCATCCCCCAATAATCGTTTTCTCAATGCTATAATTCTAATTGAGCTTGTGGTGAATATCAATTCCAAGATATTTGTATGAATTCACTTTCTTCGAGTTGTTGTTGTCATATGCAAAGGTATCATAAGGGATCTTATTGGATTTAATAATCACGACCTTAGTCTTATCAGTATTAACAATCATACCCATATTGGGGCAAAACTCCTTGAGGATTATTGGTTGGTTTTCAAGATCACGGGGACTTCTTTCCATAAGAACGATATCATCGACATAAAGAATAAGATTGATGACTATACCAGTGAGAGTAGGGCCGACACAACCTTCTTTTTCCAAGCAATCTTTTAACTTGTCAATGTATATGCCAAAAAGGGTAGGGGACAAGGGACAACCTTGTTTGACTCTGATATTGCAGTTAATCTCTTTTGACCAGCCCTCAGTGCTTTTAAACTTAGCAATAACTTTCTCATACATCCTTATTGCAACAACCCTCAACTCGAGAGACACTTTTATTTCTTCTAACCTATTCCAAAGGTTTTTCCTAGGGACCATGTCAAAAGCTTTTCTAAAGTCAACAAAACAACAAAAAAGATTGGTTTTAGTATTGTGAAACTCCTCTGCAATGATCCTAAAGGTAACAAGATGGTCCACAGTTGAATGATATCTCCTAAACCCAGCCTGACCTTTAGCTCTTTTACCATGACTTTCTAGCCAAAGGATAATATTCTTTTCCAAAATAATTCCATAAAGCTTGGCTAAAATCGAGCTAATCATAATGGTCCTATTATTAGAGGGAATGTTTCTCTCCCCATTTTTAAAAATAAGAACAATGAGGCTTTGCGTCCATGGTTTAGGGAAGCCCTGCTTAACTGCTATATTTAAGAGCTTGTGTATGTGAGGGATAAGGATTGGCTCTCTGATTTTAAAATTTTCAACTTGGTAGCCTTCAATATCCTTAGCTTTACCATTTGCAAGCTGCTTAACCTCGAACTCTATGTCATCTAAAGAAAAAAAATTCTTCCTTTGTAGGGACAATAGGAATGGTGTCCATGGCATCAGGAACTCATAAAGACTTTTAAGGTAGGAATTCCAGTCCCTTAAGGGAATCCTATTATTTTCTTTAGTATTGCGTTTTAAAATTTGGCTCCAGAACTTCTTAGGATCCAACTTATATAGTTGTGAAAGTTGTTCTTGCCTTTGATTGATATAGTACATTTTTTCCTTTTAATTAGGGTTTTGTACGTATTGATCTTATCGAGTTTTAAGGACTCATTAGAAGCATCCCTAATGTCTTTCCTAGAAATTTTACATTCTTTATTATACCAAGGGTTGGTCGTTCTATTTTTCTTTTTATAGGACACCTCGAAAGAGAACTTG
>JASDQU010712012.1:13264-25974 GCA_032191745.1 Picea mariana | reverse complement strand
TTGTAAGCCTGGGTCCCATGTCCAAGTGCTCATGTGAACTCCCCGTGGAAGATTTTGGAACCCAATAACCAACTCCAATTGATGCTCCAAAGACTCACACCTATCATGTGGATCCAAATAAGAAGATCCATCCACATAGTGGAAAAGGGGAATAGCAGAATCTGGAATGAATAATACCACTGTAGAATATGTAGACTAAATGCTGGTAACTAGCTCCTGATGTGCGACATTGATGTTCTCTACAGAAGGTCGAGTAGAGTCATTAAATAAAATATGAAAGTGGTTGTCATCCCAGAAATGAAAACTATCCATATACCAATCATCACAATCTGCCTCAAAATGATACCAAGCATATATTTCTTGATTATATTCATCCCTAAGGCCCTCCATAAGAAATCTCTCTTGCATGTTATTCAATGAATCTTGAATACTACAAAAGATATCATTGAGGCCGTTTGTGAGGCTGTCTGTGAGACCATGTACAAATGCATCCAATATCTCATCCAATGTGTGAAACAATTGGTCTTTGAATGATTCAAGAATTTCTTTCAGGTTTTGAGAAGAAATATCCATTTGAGCATCCTATGAACTCACCCAATAAGTTACGGCAAAAAATCGCAGGTTTTTCTAGAAAAACCCTAAAAAACTGTTGAAGTTAAAATGCTCATAACTTCACTTCCTGGACTCCATTTAGGCTGATTTATTTTTTGAAATTGGGTAAAATTGTGAGAGGAACTCATATATGTAATTTATTTGGGCAAATTCGGCCTTCAAATGCTATATAAATAAAAAAAGTCTCGCTGTCGTCCGCGGAAAAAATCCTGAAAATTTGCAGATTTTAAAACTTCAATATCTTGACTTCCCAGACTCCGTTTTAGATGATTTTTTTTTTCAATTTGGGTGTTTTTCTGAGAAGAAATTAGATATAAAACCCTTTTCTACAAATTTTTCATAGAAATATACTGAAAAATTTGAGAATGTCGCAGCTCTTTTTTTTCTTCTCCGAAAAAAAAAATTTGCAAAAATTTGCAAAAATTGCCCACAATGTCTGCCCAAGGAAAGTGCTCTGATACCACTTGTTAAGAACCAAATACTGAATACAAAAGTACCACAATATATAATATAGTGGACCTAGTCCACCTTATATTGAATGACCTGCACTATTATCACTATGGGCCCTCTAGGCCCCCCCACTACCTCTCTAGCTACCTTACACGGGACCTCCGCGTAAGCCAGCAATGTCGCCTTCCCTACAACATCAAGCCCTTCATGGATGAGGTATTATGTGACATTGATCCTCTTGATGTTTCTGATGTATTATTAGGCCAACCATACTTGTGGAAGTGACATGGTGTGTATGAGTCCAGGCCTCGTGTTGTTATTATTACTTTGGGCAATAAGCTGTACAAGATACCAGAAA
The DNA here is from genome assembly GCA_032191745.1 of Picea mariana. Lineage (NCBI taxonomy): Eukaryota > Viridiplantae > Streptophyta > Pinopsida > Pinales > Pinaceae > Picea > Picea mariana. Next base: position 24,554 of record JASDQU010712012.1, on the reverse strand, counting down.
TAACATTGCCTACAACCATCTCTTTGGTTACTGCAAAACAATGTAGTAAGCTCATTGCCAAACCAGGAAATTTGTTTTCTTGATGATCTTCCCTCAGGGAAAGAAGAAGACTGTGGCCACAACCTCCATACAGGGCCCCTCTTCACGACAACAATAGATGGATAAGGTCATGGAGGAGTACGAGGACATCTTCACCTCCCCTACGTTGGTGCCTCTACACTGTTAGGTCAAGCACCCCATCAATATAACCCTAGGTTCACCACTGCCTAATGGACTAATCTATCAACACTCTGTTATGGATAATGACGAAATCAAGAGGGAGATTCAGGAGCTGTTACAGAAAAGTCACATCCATCCGAGTTCATCTCCCTATGGGAGTCGGATCGTGCTGGTGCAGAAGAAGGATGGGAATTGGAGACTTTGCATTGACTATTGGGCACTGAACAAGATCGTTGTCCGGAATAGGTACCTGATCCCACAGATTGATGACCTTATGGACCAATTCAAGGGGGTGAAATATTGCAACAAGATTGAATTGAAGTCTGGGTATCACTAGGTACCAATTGAACCCTTTGATGTGTGGAAGACTGCCTTCAAATCCAAGGAGGGCCTTTTCGAATGGTTGGTCATGCCTTTGTGGTTGACAAATGCCCCTGCAACCTTCATGAGACTAATGGACGACATCTTGCGACCATTCACCAACTCATTTGTAGTGGTGTACTTGGATGATATTGTGATCTTCAGCCAGACTTGGGAAGAGCACCTCCACCACATCTGACAAGTCCTCCAAACACTGTGACAACACAAGTTGTGTGACGATTTGGAGAAGTGGACTTTTGGCATGACTCAGGTTCAGTATCAAGGATACATTATTGATGAGCGGGGGGTGCATGTGGATCCAGCCAAGATCTAAGTCATTCGGGATTTGCCAGCCCCAACCACTCTAATAGAGCTCCGCAGCTTTTTGGGTCTTGCCAATTTCTACTAGAGGTTTGTGTTAGGATTCTCTCATATCACTTGGCCCTTGAGTCAAGTCACCAAGGGAGGAGTGAAAGCAAAATTATTTTGGTCTGAATCTCAACAAAAGGTGTTCAACGATTTGAAGGATCGTCTCTACTCTGCACCAATGCTCACACTACCAGACTTGTAACAACCATTTGAGATAGAGACATATGCCTCTAAATATGCTATTGGGGCAGTCCTTACTCAATAGGGGCATCCAGTGGCATATCACAGTGAGACACTTTCCGAAAAAGTGCAAAAGTATCCCACTTATGACAAGGAGATGTATTCCATTGTGCAGGCTTGCCGACAATGGAAGCATTACATTTTGGGAAAGGGAACATTCATCCACATAGACCACCAACCCTTACAGTTCATACAGACACAAGGGAAGTTGCAGAACGATTTCCATCATAAGTGGTCCACATACCTACAACAGTTTCATTTGAACATTAATTACAAGAAAGGAAGCACCAATAATGTTGTAGACTGCCTCAGCCGACCCCCTATCATGGCGCTAACCATGGTGCTCAAGTCTTATGGGTACGAGACTTCCAATTGGCTACTTCTCTACAAAAGTGATCTAGAATTCGACCACACATACAATACACTCTTGGAGGGTAAGAAAGTTCCTAATTTTCACCTCCGGGATGCCCTGCTATGTCACCTGGGACATCTTTGTGTTATTTCAACCGAGCGTGACAAGATGATTTGGGAGGTGCACTACAGCCAAGACATTGGGCATTTCGGGGTCTAGAAAACCATGGCAGTACTGCAAAAGTATTTCCATTGGTTGAACCTTTGACAGGCTGTCAGGAAGTACATCAAGTCCTGCACTGCTTGCGCCATTGCCAAACCGACCATCAAGAAGCAAGGCCTCTATACTCCATTGCCCACCCCTAGTCGACCTTGGGAATCCATCTCCATGGATTACATGTCGGGCCTTCCTTCTACTAAGAATGGAAATGACTGTGTTTTTGTGGTCATCGACATATTCTCGAAGATGTCCATTATGATGGCCTACAAGAAGAATATCATAGTAGAAGCCACTGCTAAAATCTTCTTTGAGTGAGTGTGGGTACACTTTTGGATCCCACAGTCTATCATCTCATATTGGGACAGCATGTTCCTCAATACATTTTGGTCCAGCCTCTGGTTGATGCTGGACACCAAGCTCACCAAGTCCACAGCTTTCCATCCACAAACTGATGGCCAGACAGAGGTCGTCAACCAGATGATTGTACAGATTCTGTGCATGTACAACTCAAAGAATCCATGCACATGGGATGAGAGCCTCCCCTATGTACAACATAGGTACAATCGGTTTCTACATAGCTCAACCAACCACAACCCCTTTTAGGTGGGCTTGGGATTCCAGCCACTATGTCCCATTGACGTAGCCATGCCATTTGCAGTGACTCAGGCAGATTCAGCCATGTCTAGTCTAAGGTTGACAAGGCAAACAACTTCATTGAGCACATCTAACACATCCGACAGGAGGTTCATGACATATTGGACATATCCAATGCTAAGTACAAGCAACGACATGATCAACATCGGGTGCCACACAACTTCTAGGTGGGAGACAAAGTGTGGCTACATTTACAAAAGGAGCGCCTCGCTGGACCCTACCACAAGATTCGCTTGCTCTGATATGGGTCATACACCATCACCAAGGCTGTAGGGGACACTTCCTTTGAGCTGAGTATTCCACCATTCCTTGGTCTGCACCCAGTGTTCAATGTGGACCACCTTCGACCCTACTTTCCACCTCTATTGGACACATCCGACATGGAAGAACAACTCACACCAACAGAGTTAAGCCCAGATTGCATGGAACAAGCCACAACTAATCGGATTATGGACACACATATCAAGAACACCTGCTAGCATAGGATCCATCTATATCGAGTTTTCAAAGAAGGCCAACTCCTTCACTCGAGCAAGTGGCTCACGAGGGACCAAGTTCAACAGAAGTTTCCTCATCTAATGGAGGAACTCAATGCAATGGGGACCATTGCTTCCTAATGGGGGAGAAATGATATAGGTGGATATTGGTGGCCACTTGCCTATTCCACTTGGACCCACACCAATGTTTCTTTTGGTTTTTCAATTTCCTTAATTGTAGCACAATTTACTATTTTTAGCAGTTTTTCGGGTCTTGAACTTCCGGAGCAGTTTTGAAGCCCTAAACGACGTTTTCTGGGCATGAATACTCAAGCTAATATGAGTCCATTCTAGACTCAATATTCATTGTTGACAGTGTAGTCCTCAGATAGATGTTTCTAACGATGTATCATGTGCGTCAAATGAAGATAGTATGCCAAAGTTACGACCCCGAGAAATTGATGTACCAACTTACCCCAACGAGGCCCATATTTCGCCGTTTCATCTCCTAGGGTTAGGTTTTTGGATGTTTAGGGTTTTTCATTGTTTCTCAATAATATATAGGCCTTTGAGCCTCATTGTAACACAGATTTCATAGGCCAGTAGCTGCCACATCTCTTCTCAGAGATAAGCTACCAGCGCTTGATCTATTTTATTTCCATTTTGTCTGTAAACATATTTCAATCATTTGCTGTTAATGAAATGAAGTTTTACTTCCGCTGCATCTCTGCGTTTATGTGTATTTATGTATTTCATTGTGTTCCTAAATAAATCTGGATTATGAAAGTCTTCTTCATTGATTTTGGATTGCAAGTGTTGCTTGAAGCACTGTTTGTGAGCTTCTTTTTCTTGTTTGGAAATATTTTGATCCTATAAGTGTTTGAAGCTCTTTAGCCTTATTGTAACTTGGCATTCATATTTTATTCTTGCTACTCATTTTTTGAGGTAACCATGAGTGTTATTATCTACTTTCGATCTTTGAGTTATTATTTGAACAATTGATTGAATCCTTTCTTTTTTTTGGATTCTTTCATTCATTGAATGCTTATTTTCTTCACCTTCTTTGTTATTTTCAACTCTTTGTGAGTGTCTTTGAATCTCTTCATTTTTATTGAAATAAAAAACAAAAGAATAGGTCCATTTTGGGTTTTCAAGTGATTTGAAAAGAAGAAAAAAAAATTAGTGCATTATATTTTCATTCTTTGGAGTATTTTGGTTTATGTTTTGAAAGAGATTGTCTTGAAGTTTGTTTGGAATTTTAGAAACATTTATGTTGATAGTTTGGCATTTCATAAAGGAAAAAAGGGAAATTTGCATAATATTGAGTGTGTGTTTACATCAATAAATGAAAAAGACCTCTTCTCCTTCCTACAGATAGAAATATTCATTGAAAGAATTTTTTTTGCATATCATTCTCTTTGTATGGTTTTGGAGTCAAGTCATTCACATCATCAGTTGCACCTTTGTACACCCTTTTGAGTAAGAAAATCCATTAAAGAACCAACATGCTTAATAAAACTAATTAGACATTTTTTATTTATAGCACATCAACAATAGTCTAAGGATAAGGCCTTTTGATTAGAGTTAAGTGAGTAAATTATCCAAGGATACTAAACGAGACTGTAGAACACCAAAGAGTGATAAAATACAACTATCATATAGGAATAGCCAGAAACCCCCTCTAACACAGGGGCTAAACACAAGGTAGTTTGTAAAGGACCAACATAGATTACCCCTCCAAAGCTTAACTAATTGTAGTGGAAAGAGTGTATATTGGGGGTTTTTCTTGAGTGTCACTATTTCATTTGGTCTCAGTGCTTCATGAATCTTAAATCCGTTCGAGGTCCTCAGTAATTTTACCGGTCCACTTGTTTATAGTCCTCTAGAGGATCTTTTGACTTTGTTATCCTGCCCATAAGTTCCATCTCAACTGTCGACTCTACCCCCACAAAGGCTGATTGCGAGTTGGTAATGCTAGTAACCTTTCCTAGGTATATACATAGGTGACTCTGGGGGATTTCTCATGGTACCTAGGGAAAATTCGTATCACACTTTCAATACCCTTGGAGGGTGATCCCACGAAGAGAGGGTTGCTTTCACCAATAAGGGATGTTATTTTGAGGTTGGGGTACTTCTCATTTCTTCGATGACAGATTTTTATCCCATATTCGAAAGATCCTTTCGTCTACTGCTTTCTTGGTTTATGACTTTTAGATTTACTAGGAGTGTGATCTTTCAACTTTCGTAGTTGGCCTTAGTGATCATTATTTTTATTATATTTTCATCGTGGCTTAGTGATGCAAGGATTAGATCATGAAGAACACAAATTTCCACACAACCATTCTAATGAAGGAACTATTAATGAAGAAGTTTTTTTTGAAGCTGAGAGTGTATATCTCAGAACTAATGAACTCGAAGAACCAGTAACAAATTTTATGGAAGGAATTTTCCCTTACACAAATCCTCTTTTGATTGATCCTCTTGGTTTAGTTCTTGTTGTATCACCGTCCAAAAGAACTATTGATTCTTTTTCTTCTTATCATTTACCATTGGATACATTCAATAGACATTTTTCTAGCATGACTACTACATCACCCGACTATATAGATGAAGTGATGGTACCCTCACTGGATGCTGCGATTGTTTCCATGGAAGACATCACTACTAATGGAACTTCTCCTTTGGGGGAAATGTCAATGACCCATGTTACCCAATCACAATAGCTTATAAACCACACTTTTATTCCTGCATCTCTAGTTCTACATATGCATACACCAAGTTCTTTACTTGGATGTTCTTTTCCATTTCATTCTAGTTAGGTGACCAGTAGTGTTTCTACCTCGGACCCTATAATAGGTACCTTGTTTTTACCCCCATCTACTCAAATAGGTCATACAATGTCTGTTACGAAAATAATTCATCCTACATAAATTGTTCCATTGAGAAGTTCTTCTACACCTCTCATTGGGGGGCAAGTTATATCCTTGGTTGCAGGACCATCTTCAGTAGTGGACCAACAACTGATATGGGGACAACAACTAGTTAGGGGGAAACAACCAGCTAGGGGCGACCATCCATTTTTTTGTGATCAACCAGTTGGGGGGGAACCCAAGATTGTAGGGAATTATCCACCATGAGGTCAACAACTAGTTGGGGGGAAACCTTCAACTGTGGGGAAATATGCATCATGGGGTCAAAAACCATTTGGGGGGAAACCTTCAACTGTGAGGCAATCTACACTGTGGGTTCAACAACCAGTTGGGGGAAACCTTCCACTGCAGGGAAATCTGCACCATGGGGTCAACAACCAGTTGGGGGGAAACCTTCAACTGCAGAACAATATGAATCGTGGGGCCAACAACCAACTGGGGGGAAACATTCAACTACAGGAAAATCTACACCATGGGGTTAACAACCAGTTCAGGAGAAACCTTCAACTATGGGGCTATCTGCACCATGGGGTCAACAACTTGTTGGGGGGTAGCAACTAATTTGGGGGAAGTCCTTCACTGGAAACCATCCAAGACCATCTCTCTCGAGAAATCAATCAAACCCATCCTTTACTGGAAACCAACCTCAAAACTAGGGATATTGCATTAGAACCACTCCCTCAAGGTTTTATCCTAGTCAACCTTATCTAGGAGTGACTATTGTAATCTAGGGAAAAGTAGAAGAGTGTTACTAGTAGTTAAATACATAAGTAAGGATATAATCAAATATGCATACATATAGACAAAGACATACACAAAGTAGCGAAAGCCCAAAGAGCAACCTTTTATTATATATATGATTCAATACAACACAAAGAATGCCCTCTTCTATGATACATGCTTGTCTATTTATACCTATATACTCAATTATTAGGAAGTTGTAACTACTCAACTACCTAGGTTGGTCGGTTTAAAAAACTCTCGACCGACTTATGCTTTCGACTTCGATAGTCGACCAAATAACTCTTAGTCAATTGTCGGGTCTAGTTGAAAGAGTCAACTAGCCCCTACAACATCTACCCCCACCTCAATTCCTTGCTCGTCTTGAGCAAGAGGGGAGTAAAACATAATTTTATTTTTTTGTTATTGTTTTCAAAGAGAAATGATAGAAAGAGAGAAAGAAGAGGAATTACAACAAAAAAAATTGGTGCTTGAAGAAGTTCTATGGCTTTATCTATTCTTCCTTTAGTGTCTTGTTACACATCCTTGAATGCTCGAAATTGGCACCATCCCTGGTTTTGAGTACATAGTCAAGTTTTCTTCCCGTAGAAACATTTTACTTGGAACAATATTTTGACATTTTCTTTCTGCAATTTGTCCAAGTAACTTGAATTGGATTGTAACTTTCAATATTAGAGATGACTATTGAGTGATCCCCCCATATTGAGAATTAACTGGATGAAATCGCATAGGGGCACTCCTTCCTTTGTGCGATTGTGAATATCTTCTTATGGATATTGGGTTTCTTTTGTCACAAGAGTGAGAAAAAAGAGGTCCCTTAACTATTTAGTTAGGCCACCCAAAAATCACAACAGAGAGTTAGTTGGTTAATGGCTCAACTAACATATAAAAACAAGAAATAAACAACCATGAAATAAATATAAACTAAGAAAAAAACAACTGGAAATGGATGCACAAAGAAAACATAAGAGATATACACTAAGTAAATTGATCTTAGAATTGATACTCCTTGAAGAAATATGGGAACTTATGAGTCCCCTCTTCCTCCTTGGGAAGGCTATTGAGTTCCCAAGTACAAAGCCTTCTTTCTACTATCAATGGCTAACAAAGGAAAATTGTGAAGAAAGAGTGATGAACTACTCAAGAGGAGCTACTCAAGAGGAGAGAGCTCTAACACTTGCTATGAATGCTCAAAGCTTTCCAAGAGGAAGGTGGCTTCCCAAAGCTAAAAATGAGCAGCATTACAATACTCGAATGCTTCTTCTTCTTTTGCATAAAATGGCCCCTTATTTATAGCAGGATGGAAATCTTTTTCTCAAATGATTCTAAGTGTGAATGGGAATCCCTTTGAGGTACTTCCTATCCCTTTTAGTGATCCCAAGGTGAAATTTGAGGGAGATTTTGGGTATGAGGGAGGTTCCCTTCATCCAAAAAATGGTTGAGGCCCGATCAAATTCATTAATGCATTGTTTCAGCATCCACACAAGTCTTTTGACTGTCAATAGCACACTGTGCACTTTGTACACTGTGTTATCCCATGTTGATCTACGTGCATGGATTTGAATGAATGTGCATGGATCTCCAGAACCAGTTTTGTATAGTTTTTTTTAATTTTCTTACCAAACTGAATGTAATTCTTCCATGAATATTGGTAGTATGTTGTGTTTGTTTTACCTATTTCTTCATCCATTGTCCATAGTTTCAGTGAGCCATTTTACAATGATAACACATGCCCCCTGATGTGTGAGGTTAGGAGTATATGTATAGTCAAAATACATCATAGTTTCTTTGGATGGTGATATTGAGTAGACATTGAGAAACATTGCACGTGAGGAGCATCAAGAGTTATCCATCAGAGGGAGAGGGGATATCATATCAGTACCTAGTAGGGTATAAAAATGACAAAAAAATGTTTGTACAAATGAGGTGGGCATGCCCCATGCTCATATCATGAGATCATTGAAATGTATGAGTAATTGAATGTGTTGACGAAGTAGATATCTGCAGTTCCCTCAGGGGAAAAAAGACAATCGGTGATGATTCTGATGACTAAGGTGGCTCTAAACCAAGTGGTGAGGGACTTAGAGGCATTGATGGCCTAATCAAAATCAAAGGTATTCGACTATTACTTAAAACTGCAATGGTCACCAAGTAAGATCCACCACAAAATGAGATTGTGTTGGAGTCAAATGTCATGGGGATCAATGACATCAAAAAGAAATGAGGACTCTCTCTGCTCCATCTGAGTCCACTCATTATCAATGAAATGAGGGCCCATATACTATCACATTTGTGGAAATTTGTTGAGTTTGAGATGAAAAGTAACACGATGATCAGAAGCGAATGGCTTCTAGATACCATAGTGATCATCATGGTGATACAAACTGTAATGGTACTGAGAAAGGGGGTGATAATCGTGAATGTCATCTGGAATATACAACATAGTTTCTTTGGATGGTGATATTGAGTAGACATTGAGAAACATTGCACGTGAGGAGCATCAAGAGTTATCCATCAGAGGGAGAGGGGATATCATATCAATACCTATTAGGGTATAAAAATGACAAAAAAATGTTTGTACAAATGAGGTGGGCATGCCCCGTGCTCATATCATGAGATCATCAAAATGTATGAGTAATTGAATGTGTTGACGAAGTAGATATCTGCAGTGCCCTCAGGGTAAAAAAGACAATCGGTGATGATTCTAATGACTAAGGTGGCTCTAAACTAAGTGGTGAGGGACTTAGAGGCATTGATGGCCTAATCAAAATCAGAGGTATTCGACTATTACTGAAAACTGCAATGGTCACCAAGTAAGATCCACCATGACATGAGATTGCATTGGAGTCAAATGTCATGGGGATCAATGACATCAAAAAGAAATGAGGACTCTCTCTGTTCCATCTGAGTCCACTCATTATCAATGAAATGAGGGCCAATATACTGTCACGTTTGTGGAAATTTGTTGAGTTTGACATGAAAAGCAACACGATGATCAGAAGCAAATGGCTTCTAGATACCATAGTGATCATCATGGTGATACAAACTGTAATGGTACCAGGAAAGGGGGTGATAATCGTGAATGTCGTCTAGAATATACATCATAGTTTCTTTGGATGGTGATATTGAGTAGACATTGAGAAACATTGCACGTGAGGAGCATCAAGAGTTATCCATCAGAGGGAGAGGGGATATCATATCAGTACCTAGTAGGGTATAAAAATGACAAAAAAATGTTGTACAAATGAGGTGGGCATGCCCCATGCTCATATCATGAGATCATCGAAATGTATGAGTAATTTAATGTGTTGATGAAGTAGATATCTGCAGTGCTCTCAGGGGAAAAAAGACAATCGGTGATGATTCTGATGACTAAGGTGGCTCTAAACCGAGTGGTGAGGGACTTAGAGGCATTGATGGCCTAATTAAAATCAGAGGTATTCGACTATTATTGAAAACTGCAATGGTCACCAAGTAAGATCCACCACGACATGAGATTGTGTTGGAGTCAAATGTCATGGGGATCAATGACATCAAAAATAAATGAGGACTCTCTCTGTTCCGTCTGAGTCCACTCATTATCAATGAAATGAGGGCCAATATACTGTCACTTTTGTGGAAATTTGTTGAGTTTGACATGAAAAGTAATGCGATGATCAGAAGCGAAAGGCTTCTAGATACCATAGTGATCATCATGGTGATATAAACTGTAATGGTACCAGGAAAGGGGGTGATAATCGTGAATGTTTTCTGGAATATACAAAATTCCAGATATACAATTGGTTGGGGGATTTTGATGGATGGTAGCAATCGTAATGTACTATCTAGTGTTAGGGGGACAACCAAACATGGGAACACTGTGTTGAAGTGGTGAAACTGCATGGGGATGTAGCATAGGGAAAAATACAGAGTGATAGGGGACACAAAGGTCTAATGGTGGCCAACATTTTGGCTTGGATACAAAAGGATTGCAAAGGGTGGGAGGGTAATGAGATTCCTTAATAAAGAGTATCAGGGGTTGCGATGTGCCAAGGAAAAAAAATGCCATCGGGTGCGATGGCCAAAATCTATTATACTTGCTTGAAATGTAAAACATGTTTTTTACAATTACCAAATGAATAAATAATGGGGTCAAAATTACTGGTAAAAAAATCGGTGCCCCGATGGAATATGGCTTGGCCGATATAAGGCGCAACTAGAGAAGGGTGGAGGGTGGGGGCCCCATTGGTTAGTTTCTATACTAGGTAGATGAATGGAGGGTGATGTTGTAGATGAGCAAGTGATGGTGGATGGTATGGAAGGTTGATGAGAATGCAAAGGTGCATTGAATGTAACTGAAAATTAGAAGGTAGGAGTCCATTAGGAGGTGGTTAACATGATGAGGAAAAAAAAATACGAGGTTCTTTCTCTGGGATGTAACAGTATCAAGACTCCCAATCTTAATGGTTAGAAAAACATGAGTGTCAATATGCTAAGGGGTAGATAAATGTGGGACAAATCATGGTGGTGGTAGGGGAGAGAGATACAGGATGGAGGTACCAAAAGGAAAATGGAGGTGATGGTACCACAGAGACAGGTAGGGCGACCTGAGGATGATTGTCCCGAGGAATGTTTAGGAATTGCAACTATGAGTAGAGGGTTGTATGGTATGTCAGTTAGAAATATATACCAGAAGGAGGAAAGAGATTCCATAACTGTCAGCGTAAAAATGTGCCAAAGGTGAATATCTA
>JASDQU010712012.1:0-13214 GCA_032191745.1 Picea mariana | reverse complement strand
AATCATGAATGTCGTCTGGAATATACATCATAGTTTCTTTGGATGGTGATATTGAGTAGACATTGAGAAACATTGCCCGTGAGGAGCATCAAGATTTATCCATCAGAGGGAGAGGGGATATCATATCAGTACCTAGTAGGGTATAAAAATGACAAAAAAATGTTTGTACAAATGAGGTGGGCATGCCCCATGCTCATATCATGAGATCATCGAAATGTATGAGTAATTTAATGTGTTGACGAAGTAGATATCTGCAGTGCCCTCGGGGGAAAAAAGACAATCAGTGATGATTTTGATGACTAAGGTGGCTCTAAACCGAGTGGTGAGGGACTTAGAGGCATTGATGGCCTAATTAAAATCAGAGGTATTCGACCATTACTGAAAACTGCAATGGTCACCAAGTAAGATCCACCACGACATGAGATTGTGTTGGAGTCAAATGTCATGGGGATCAATGACATCAAAAAGAAATGAGGACTCTCTCTGTTCTGTCTGAGTCCACTCATTATCAATGAAATGAGGGCCGATATACTGTCACGTTTGTGGAAATTTGTTAAGTTTGACATGAAAAGTAACGCGATGATCGGAAGCGAAAGGCTTCTAGAAAACATAGTGATCATCATGGTGATATAAACTGTAATGGTACCAGGAAAGGGGGTGATAATTGTGAATGTTGTCTGGAATATACAAAATTATCGATATACAATTGGTTGGGGGATTTTGATGGATGGTAGCAATCGTAATGTACTATATGGTGTTAGGGGGACAACCAAACATGGGAAAACTGTGTTGAAGTGGTGAAACTGCATGGGGATGTAGCGTAGGGAAAAATACAGAGTGATAGGGGACACAAAGGTCTAATGGTGGCCAACATTTTGGGTTGGATACAAACGGATTGCAAAGGGTGGGAGGGTAATGAGATTCCTCAATAAAGGGTATCAGGGGTTGCGATGTGCCAAGGAAAAAAAATGCCATCGGGTGCGATGGCCAAAATCTATTGTACTTGCTTGAAATGTAAAACATGTTTTTTACAATTACCAAATAAATAAATAATGGGGTCAAAAGTATTGGTAAAAAAATGGGTGCCCCGGTGGAATATGGCTTGGCCAATATAAGGCGCAACTAGAGAAGGGTGGAGGGTGGGGGCCCCATTGGTTAGTTTCTATACTAGGTAGATGAATGGAGGGTGATGTTGTAGATGAGCAAGTGATGGTGGATGGTATGGAAGGTTGATGAGAATGCAAAGTTGCATTGAATGTAACCGAAAATTAGAAGGTAGGAGTCCACTAGGAGGTGGTTAACATGATGAGGAGGAAAAAATAGGAGGTTCTTTCTCTGGGATGTAACAGTATCAAGACTCCCAATCTTAATGGTTAGAAAAACATGAGTTTCAATATGCTAAGGGGGATATAAATGTGGGACAAATCATGGTGGGGGGAGGGGGGAGAGATACAGTATAGAGGTACCAAAAGGAAAATGGAGGTGATGGTACCACAGAGACAGGTAGGGCGACCTGAGGATGATTGTCCCGAGGAATGTTTAGGAATTGCAACTATGAGTAGAGGGTTGAATGGTATGTCAGTTAGAAATATATACCGGGAGGAGGAAAGAGATGCCATAACTGTCAGCGTAAAAATGGGCCAAAGGTGAATATCTACACATTCAAACTAGATATCTGACGTGAAACATATCTGCTAAAAATAAAACATCTGTATAATAGTTGCACGAGAAGGAAATGTGGACATGGGGTGTGTACCTATAACTGGGGTGGCCAAAGGGGTCCTCAAGGCTTTAGACTGGAAAGAGAATCTGAGAGTATCATTGTGAAGGTGAGGGAATCTAGATCCCATGGGTGCAATCAATGTGAAAATTTGATCTCGAATGCTCCTGAACGAAAGTAGGGAAGTTGGGCCAAAGGGTGTATATAAGGGCATGGGGCCCACATAAACACCTCATTTGTACTTGTTGTTGTGGAGGTCAGAGAGTTGTTGCGTGGAAATTTTTGAGTGGTGAGAGAGAAGACATGGTCATATTTGAGTAGCAAGAGACACATGTAAGCCGTCAAAACCTCTTGCATAGTGTAGGTGTGTTTTGGGGAGGGTAAGGGGATATACAAATGGTCATACGACCAATTTTTGGCTAGGGTAGGAGATCCACATGGGATATCAAATGATCCTTGCATGAAGTTCATGGCTATATCATTGATGTCCGCACAAAGGTGCGTGAGGTTTGCGTTTTCAGATGTGCCGGGGGGGTGAATCTGTGCACGATTTTTCGACTAACAATCACACGACTGTGAGAAGATCAATCCTGCACATCCGTGTGACTATTGAGGAACATGCATACACAGGATATAATAGGTCGGATAAGAACAACTGTGTATGAAACATTCATGTAGATGAGTGCAACTGTCCATGAAACATTTGTGTTGATGAGCATGACTATTTCTAGAAGAATCGCACAGATGTGCACAAGTGCTTATGGAATTGCATGGATGTGCACGACTGTTAGAAAAATAGCTTCGTGGGTGGGTTTGTATGTTTGTTTGGAGTATTTCATGATTAGGAACTGATAGAGTACCTTGTATTGTGGATGTAGGTGACCAGGCCGAGAGATAGGATGTCGGTCCGGTGGAGGGAGAGAGACTAGGAATCTCTCAGGTGAGAGGTGGGCACTGATGCTTGGATCATACGACACCTGGCACATGTGGTATTACTATGATTATTTTATTGCACACTAATTCATACCTAGGAGTCCCTCATGGACTTCATCATATGGATGTGGCAGCCTGACTGTCAGTGTTTCATGGTTCGGGGGTGTGATTTGCGAATTACCGCATATATAGATATTTGTTTTATTACTGGTCTCTCGATTAGGGGGTGTTGGTTGTGGAGCCTGATTATCTTCCTGATTCAGAGGTCTTTGTTTTCAGTCATGTTTATACCCCAGGAAGACTTTACACCCCAAAATCATGTACACTCCTTGACGCGGGGGAGTGCAGAGGGGGGTTACCCCCTCTGTGGGGTTAGGGGGTGAAGCCCATGAAGGAAAAATTGCCTTGTAAATGTATATTGTAATTTCAATGTAAATATGGACCGTTCATTATAAGGTCATAGATTTGACGGTAGAAGTTATGTTAGGGTTTTTTTCCCTAGAAGGAAACCCTCTTTTATGAGGGAAATGTATTGCAGCTATGCATCATTACGGATATTGTATTCTGAGTGAGGAGACTATGAGAGAAAGAAGAGGAAGTTACAATGACTGTGTTTTATGTTGTATCCCTTCATTTTCTGGATAATAATAAAGGAAGGACCTAGAAATTTCTCTGGTGGACATAGCTCACACTGGGTGAACCATGTATATTTGTATCTCTATTTTATTGTGTATCTTTTGTGTTGTATTTCTGCATTTGTTTTATTTTATTGCTTTGCGATCATATTTTCTAACAAATGGTATCAGAGTGAAAGGTAACTCATAGGAAAAGAGGGTTCCTGGTTCGAGTGGGAGCAATGGTCGAACATGGAAATTTTAGGGTCGAGAAATTTAATGGCCAAAACTACTAGTTATGGAAGATGCAGATGGAAGATTATTTATATTAGAAGGATCTATTCCTACCATTGGGTGGAATAGAAAAGAATTCGACAACCATGAAGGATGAAGGATGGGAGGTTCTTGATAGAAAGGCACTATGAATGATACAGCTAAGCTTGGAAGCATCGATGGATTTCAATATTTCGAAAGAAAAGACAACGAAGGGGCTAATGGACACATTGGCTAAACTATATGAAAAACCCTTGGCATTTGATAAGGTATTTCTAATGAAGATATTATTTAATATGAAGATGTCAAAAGGTGGGTATGTTGCAGAACATTTAAATGAATTTTATACGATTTATATTCAACTAAGTTCTGTAAAAGTGGACTTTGATGATGATGTCAGGGCTCGTCTAATATTGTGCTCATTTCCAGAAATCTAGAATGGTTTGGTCATGGTTGTAAGTAACTCTTTCTCTGGTTCAAATACTTTAAAATTTGATGATGTTGTTGGTGTTATCCTTAGTGAGGAAATGCGATGGAAAAGAATAGGTGACACATCAGGTAATCTGTTAATCATGGACAACATGGGAAGACAAACAGATAGAGGAAAGGGCTCAGGGAACCACAAGAATTCTAGGAAGGGAATATCTAAATCCATATTTGGAAAGATACAGTGATGGGCTTGTGGGAAGAAAGGAGATCTGAAGAAAGACTTCAAAGCTCCAAAGAAACAAAGAGATGGGCAGCAAGAGAAAAATCATGAAGCAAATGTAACAGGTGATGTGTTACAAGATTCTTTGATTCTTTCTGTAGATAATATTTCTAAGTCCTGGGTAGTATATTCAGGGCCTTCATATCATGCCACACCCCATAGGAAATATTTTCTAGATTATGCTCATGGTAATTTTGGACAGTTTCATTTGGGTGATGATGCACCATGCAAAATTGTTGGAATGGGAAAGGTAAAATAAAGCAAAGGAATGGAAACCAATGGTTGTTGAAAGAGGTAATACATGTTCCAGATCTAAGAAAAAATCTTATTTCAACAGGGTCTTTGGAAAGTGAAGGTTGTATATCCATATTTACAGATAAGGTGTGAAAGGTCACCAAAGTATCACTGGTGATAGCAAAAGGAGAGAAAGTAGGTACATTATATTTATGTACTGGTAATACTAACTCTTCTATCTCTTTATCTTCTACATGAGTGGATACAACACTATGGAATCATAGGCCTGGACACATGAGTGAGAAGGGGATGAAGATACTTTATAAAAGAAATGTGTTTCCATATATTAAACAAATTGATTTGGATTTCTGTGAGCATTGTGTTTATGGAAAACATAAAAGAGTGAGATTTCTCAGAGTCGAAAAAGAAAAGAAGAGTGAAAGGTTAGATCGTGTGCATAAAGATGTATGGGGACCGGCTCAGGTATCATATCTTGGTGGCTGTCTTTATTATGTTACTTTTATTTATGATGCAACTAGAAAAACATGGGTTTATTGCATTCAACAAAATTCTGATGTTTTTGATACTTTTAAGAAATGGAATGCTTTGGTTGAGAATGAGACAGGAAAAAGGTTGAAGTGTATCAGATCATAAAATGGAGGTGAATATTGAAGCAAGGAGTTTGATGATTACTATTCATACCATGGGATTCGTAGAGAGAATACAATTCGAGGAACACCACAAGAAAATGGTGTGTCAGAAAGGATGAATGAGACAATCATGGAGCATACAAGGAGTATGAGATTGCATGATGATTTTCCCTTAAATTTCTGGGAAGATTTTGTAGATACTTTTATTTACTTAATAAACAAAGTACCTTCAAGCTATTTGGATTGTATAATTCCAGAGGAGGCATGGATAGGAAAAAAGGTTAACTATTCTTTTTTTAATACTTTCAGTTGTGAATCATTTGTCCATATTGATAAAGAAAATAGAAAAACGATTGAGGCAAAATCCAAGAAATGTACCTTTATTGGATACAATGTTAATGATTTTGGTTATTGCTTATGGGATTGTGAAAAAAAAAAATCATTAGGAGTAGAGATGTCATATTCAATGAGAAGGTCATGTACAAAGATCAGTTGCAGGGAAAGGAAAAGGAAAAAGAAAAACCATAATACATAGTGCTTGATGAGATCACTGAAAAATAAATTCCAAAGGTACTAGAACATCAAAATGTACAACAATGGTATCAATAGGTAACTCAAACTCCTTCAAGTGTTGTTAGAAGATCTACTAGGTTAAGTAGACCCCTTGAACGATACTCTCCTTCATTGTATTATTTATTGTTGACTGATTCTAGTGAACCAGAATGTTATGAAGAGGCAATGCAAGTAGACACCAAAAATAAGTGGGAGAAAGGAATGAAAGATGAAATGGATTCCTTGGTAAATAACCAGACTTGGGACTTGGTTCAGTTTCCTGCAAGAAAAAGAGCATTGCAGAATAATTTGGTTTACAAGTTGAAGGAAGAAGATGGAGGAAAAAAGCAGTACAAGGCTAGACTTGTTGTAAAGGGGTTTGCACAAAAGAAATGTATAGATTTTGATGAAATATTTTCTTTAAAATGACTTCAGTTAGGACTATTTTAATTCTTGTGATAGTAGAAGATTTTCATTTTGAACAATTAGATGTATTAACAACTTTTCTCCATGGGTATTTGGAGGAAGATATTTATATGCAGCAACCACAGGGGTATGAGGTCAAAGGGAAGGATAATTTGGTATGAAGGTTGAAGAAGATCTTGTATGGCCTAAATCAAGATCTAAGGCAGTGGTATTTGAAGTTTGACAAGTTTATGAAAAAACAAGGTTATAGTAGATGTGATTTTGATCACTGTGTTTATTTTTAAAAGCTAGAAAATGGAAGCTATATTATCTTGCTATTGTATGTAGATGACATGCTTGTTCCAGGGTCTAGTATGAAGGATATAAATGTGCTGAAGAAGAAATTAGCTAATTCATTTGCAATGAAGGATTTGGGTGCTACAAAGAAAATCCTTGGTATGATAATAACAAGAGATAGGAAAAATCACAAATTGACATTGTCTCAGGGTGAGTACATAGAGACGGTGTTGGAGAGGTTTAGAATGCAGAATGCAAAACCAATTAGTACACCTTTGGAAAACCATTTCAAATTAACTAAGGAGATGTGTCCCAATACACATGAGGAGATAGAATACATGTCCAAGGTCCCTTATTCATCAACAGTTTCCGGCTTGATGCATGTGATGGTTTGCACAAGACCAGATATTTCACATGCAGTGGGATTTGTGAGAAGGTATATGAACAAGCTAGGTAAAGAACATTGGGAGGCAGTAAAGTGGATTCTCGGGTTTTTTATAGGTACTGCTACTCATGCATTATGTTTTGGAGGTTTAGACATTGTTTTACAGGGATGTGTTGATTCAGATATGACAAGTGATAAAGATAGCAGGATAAGCACCACATGTTATGTTTTTACTATAGGTGGAACAACAGTAAGTTGGATTTCGAAACTGAAAAAGGTTGTTTCACTTTGAATAATAGAGGCAGAGTATGTTGTTTCTACAGAGGCTAGTAAAGAGATGATTTGGTTACAAAGGTTTATATAAGAATTGAGAAAGAAGTAGGAGAATAGTAGGTTGTATTGTGACAGTGAGAGTGGCATTCATCTTGAAAAGAACTCAGCCTTCCATTTGAAGACTAAGCATATACAAATCAGGTACCATTTCATATGATCCATCTTGGAAGATGGACATTTGAAGTTGGAAAATATACACACTAGCCAGAATCTTGCAGACATGTTAACTAAGGGAGTAACCAGAGAGAAAATGAGTTACTACTTAGTTTTAGTTGGTATTAAAGCATGAAGGTGAAGACGATAAATTTTATAGGTCCAAGAAGTTTCATAGTACAACAAATACAACAACGTTGGAGTTGTTGAGATCAATATCCAAGTGGGAGATTGTTGGTTGTGGAGCCTGATTATCTTCTTGATTCATAGGTCTTTGTTTTCAGTTGTGTTTATACCCCATGAATACTTTACACCCCGGAAGAATGTACACTCCTCCACGTGGGAGAGTACAGAGGGGGTTTAAACCCTCTGCAGGGTATAGGGGGCAAGTGAGCCTCCGAAGGAAAAATTTCCTTGTAAATGTATATTGTAATTTCATTGTAATTCTGGACCATTCATTATAAGGTTGCAGATCTGATGGTAGAAGTTATGTTAGGGTTTTTTTCCCTATAAGGAAACCCTATTTTATGAGGGAAATGTATTCCAGCTATGCATTATTGTGAATATTGTATTCTGAGTGAGGAGATAGAGAGAAAGAAGAGAACGTTACAGTGGGTGTGTTGTAGGTTGTATCCCTTAATTTTCTAGATAATAATAAAGGAAGTACCTGCCAATTTCTCTGGTGGATGTAGCCCACACTGGGTGAACCACGTATATCTGTGTCTCTATTGTATTGTGTATCTTTTGTGTTTTATTTCCACATTTTTTTATTTTATTTCTCTGTGATCCTGTTTTTCTAACAGGGGGGAGGCATTGGTAAAGCAACCGAGGATGTCGGTAGGGGTGAATGTTGAGACACTTTGAGGGTATACTGAAGGGATTTCTAGAGGACCCATGGGTGAGGATTCAGGACGAGGGTGTCCTAGAGCTATGTATTGGTGGGGACCCATGGTGATGGTCAATGATTTTGATGGGAAACAATTGAGGGAGCTGCTTTGACAGGGAGGATATCAACAATGGATATTCCTCCTAAGGGTGTGCCACATGTTGGGGATGATGTACCATGACTAGGGTTACCCTAGGTGATATCTAAATTTGATGCAGGAATGGCCTAATGTAGGATTTGGTGAAATCCACCTTTTTATAGACAAGAGAGATGAAGGGGCCTAGCGAGGGTGCTAAGTAATTTTGTATATGTATTTGTACCAAAACGCATATTTTTTTATGACTGACCTATATATATGAGTAGACCTATTTTGGACATATGTGTTTTGTATTTGATGAGATGTGTTTTTTTTGTGTATATTTACTTTATGTGATGGATGAATGTAATGTATGTAGGTTAGTATGATAAATTTCAATATAGTACTTGATTAGCTATGTGATATTTTCCATTTGGTTTTGGTTTCTATATACATGAGTGAATGTGATTGACTCAAAATTTTGGAGTAGCAGTTTGACTTGAAGGTGCTAGCAATAAATACATGGATCACAAACACTGTCACATTGTTCAACTGATGGACGAAGAGTTGGGAATATAAAAGTACACGAAGGTGGTGAATACTAAGGTGATTGGCTTCTGAGAGAAGGCCAATGATGTCGGTGTATTCAGCTTGGTTATTAGTGGCAGGACCAAGGCATATGCTGCTAGATTGGAGAAACACATGGTCTGGAGTGTAAAGGGCCCAGCCAGTAAAGGCTAGATTCCTGGTCTAACAGTTAGCTCCATTCATGTACCCAATGTGGTAAGCGAACGAATAATTCATCTATTGATACAAGGGTATTGAATTAGATTCACATAGTGATAGAGATTTCTATAAAAAAGACTAAAAAAGACTAGGAAAGCAAGAAAACCTAAGGTAAAGTGGTTACACTCAGGGGTAGAACTTCTTCAAGTATGACCCATTGACTAGGTCCTTGAGAGTAGTGCCTCCAGGGTTACTTAATATGTAGGTGCCCTTACTAAGGAAATGGTGGATGACATAGGTTCCCCGCCATAGGGATTCGAATTTTCCATGACTGAGAGTATCATGGGCGATATCGTAGGCAAGGATGAGGTTGCCTTCGGTAAATGATCGAAGGGTAAATTGGCAGTGAAAGGTGGATTTGGTCCACTTTTGGCTACTTTATTGTTCTGTAAGGATTCCTATCGATATTCATCGAGAGATTCAAGAGATAACAATTGTTTCTCCAGGGGCGGTGTATTGGGAAAGAGATCGATTGTCGTGTGTAATGTGGGGATTGCAAACTTGATGGGGAGGATGAATTTGATGTTGTGGACCAAGTGGAAGGGTGTGAAACCGATGGTTGTTTTGATAGTTGTTCGATATGCCTATAAAGATGGAAAAATCATATGGTGCCAATTGGTTTTGTGTTTGTCGACGATGTGTTGGAGCATGGTTTTGAGCACTTTATTGACAACCTCGGCTTGTCCATTATACTGTGGGTGATAGGGTGAGGTGAAATCATGGGTGAATCCTAATTTGGATGATATTTCTTTGAATAATTCATTCTCGAAGTGATTTCCATGGTTGTAGACTAACTGTAGGGGGAAACTGAAGGGAGAGATCACATGGTTGAAGAAAAAATGTTTCACAGTGTCGGTTGTATTGTTGAATGTGAGCATTGTTTCAACCCATTTGGTGAAGTAGTCAATGAAGACTACTATGCACTTGTGTCTTTTACTGGACAGAGGATTGCATGTCATGAAATCGATGCCCCATTTACAGAAGGGGTTGACAACGATTACAGGGTGTAATAGTGCAGGTGGTGCCCAAGCCTTTTGTGCATACAATTAACATTTGTCACACTGTTTAACTGCATGAATGTAGTCATGAAATAATGTGGGACAAAAGTAACCTTCCCGAATGATATTTCGGGTAGTGGTCATGCGGGATAATGACCGCCACATGGTCCACTGTGGAAATCATTCATAACTGTCTCAGCCTCATCTAGGGTGAGGCATCGTCGAAGAAGCATGTCGACACCTCTACGGTAGAGGACATCGCCTATGAGGAGGTATCGTGAGGCTTGGTTTCGAATGTGACAAAGATCGTCATGAGATAAGTGTGGCCCAAAATTTTGAGTGTAGACGTGGACCAAAATATCGTCGTACCATGGGTGTGTGGAGGAGATGAGGAATAAATGCTCGTCCCAGAATTTTTCATTGACTGGGGGGTCGACAGAGTTGGAGGGAAAATCTATGAGGATTTTAGTAAGAATGAGGGTTTTCTTGCTCTTGGGTGTGGTAAACTCTAGGTCCTATTCTTGAAGGATGACCATTCAACGAGCTAATTTTCCATTAATCTGACAGTGACTTAATAGGTAATGCATGGGGTTGGAATCGATGATGACTTTGGTGGTACAAATAAAGATATAATGGTGAAAATTTTGAAATGAAAGAATGACCGTAAGGTATAATTTCTTGTCGTTATTGTACTTGAGGGGTGTCCCAGAGAGGTTCTTATTTATGTACTATATGATGTGTTGGCATTGGTCATTGTCGACCTACACGAGGATTCTAGCAACCGAGATTTCATAGGAGGGTAGATAGAGTATGTAATACCTATCATAGTCTGGGAGACTGATCAAAGGGGATTTTCTAAGTTTCTCCTTTAGTGAATCAAAAGCATCCTAGGCATGATGGTCCTTGTTGGTCCTAAGGTCTACACCTAACTACTAAAGGGAAAAGTTAGGCCACCTATCAGTTTAGAATGATTGTTTCTTTTAATTTTTGTTGGTTGGTCAAAGGATTTTTCTATCAAGACAAAAGAAAGGCTAGTTTGGAGAAATGATATGGATGAGGGTCCGCCTTGGATGGTGGCACACTAATGAAAGACTATTGAAATAATAGAAAACAAAGGGAAACAACAAACTACTCAATGAATAATTTGCTGCAAGAAGTTCAATACTTAAAATATCATTTCAAGACATTAAACGTGTATAACCACACAATTAATCCTTCAGGTTGCACTAAAAAAAAATCTTCACCAAGCATTAGCTGTTTTCACAAGTTGCATATCAATAAAGACAAATTACACAATAGATGAAAGGAAATGACAGGTACTTTGTGCAAATTAAAAAACTGCATTCAAGATAAGATAAAAACACATGAAGATTTGAATGAAACATTGTCATAAAGAGTATGTTCACCAGGTAGAAAGCTTAATCCATGCATAGAACGAATCCAACTAGTCTGATGTAGTGCTATTCTTTTCCAAAAATCATTTGACCCTCAAAACATTCAAAGACCCCATACTTAACAGAGTTGTATAGGTTCTCATCCTTAGGGGACTGAGACCTAATTTTAGGTAACTACTCATAAAACAAATTATTAACTTGACTTTGACATTGGACTTAATCAACAAGACTAATTCTTATCACACAAAGAATACCACTCTTGTCTCTAATTTAAGAAAATGTTGGAATTAATCAACTAAAAACTACTACTGTCTCTGAGACAGACCTGATGCATGCTTTGGAGGAACTGAATCGACAGAAAATAGGCCTTGGAGTGACATAAGAGAGCTCTGTGTTGAGTAATGGCATGCCTGCGAGCTGTTGGAGGCCACTGGAGACAACATGATGCATGAGCAGATCTCTTGCTTGAGGGAGAGACAGTCTATTGAAGTGTTCTGGAGCTATTCTGCATTGACTTGGGACTGAGACTTAACTCTCTGTCTATGCTTGAGATTTTGGAAGCTAATTGCACTATGTCTCGATTGTAAATGACCCTTCTTCTCGCTTTCTCTATGATGAACTAGCTGTGAATAGGAAGACATGGAAGCAGGCATCCAATAGGAATACAAGACATGTGAAGGTGGATGATGTGGATGTAGATGAAGTGGAGGTGAGTGGAGGTGACACAGTAAGTCTCTGAAGTGAACGATCTTCCTCCACATGTCCTCGTTGATGGACTCTCTAGATTCACTTCGGGACTTTGGGTTTTCGAGCTTCAGGAGTTTATGAATGTTGTGCTTGGAGATTTTTCGAAGTGGAACGGGCCTAGAGTGATGTGGAAGGCTCTCGGGACTTCGATACTTCGACTCTTCGGGTAATTCTTGTACTTCGTGGGTTCACTCTTGATGTTAAACCCCATGCAATTTTGACACTCCGAATGCACGAAAATCATCAATATGATTGGCCTGATGGAACTCCACCGTCAAAAATTAACTTGTCTGTTCCCACAATCTGAGCTTGAAATTGACCGCTTTGGATTGCGACGTCTGTCCATGGGCATTTCCTGTGGATACAAAATGCTTGGTCGACCTGTTGTGAGCTCAATTAATGACAAACATGATGACAAACATTCTGAGTGCAGGAGCAACTCAGTATTTTCTACAATGCATATCTTACAGAACAACAACTTTGTCCTCTCAACCAGTTGGAGGCTTTTCATGAGTTTCAAGATCCAATAGCGAGATGGATTCTTATTTTTCCAAAATACCAAAGGTTGGAATTTTTAGCATGATCATCATTTGCAACTGTAAGTACCAGATGCCTGCCAACTTTTTGTCGCATTTTATATATCCTCTTTTGATTATTCTAAACAGTGACCTGCACAGAGTTACGGTTCTCATTCAAATGTTTTCTGGGTTTCATTGGAAGTGGAATTACACATGATTAAGTTGGTTTTTAGCTACATAAAGTAGGTATTGGAGAATGTTAAGGTCCTAACCCACACATAGGTAGATCAATGTATTCGGATGTAATAAAGGTCAATATTAGTAAGACCTTTCAATAAAATAGAATAAGGCAGATGTAAGAAGACCTAATAGAAGATTTCGCTTCTAGAAGGATCTTCCTCTAGATGCTTCTCTTAATAGACATATTTAGTATAAATAAGGGTCGAGGGTATGAAAAACCCTAGCTTGGATATTATTGTAACAGAGCGCTGCTCGACTGGAGGTTGCCCCCTCGAAGAGGCCTGTGAACATTGCTATCTGATTCAAAGTGC
>JASDQU010712011.1:19145-35977 GCA_032191745.1 Picea mariana | reverse complement strand
GTCCCATGAAATTAGTCTAAACTTGTGGTTGGCCCAAGTATTATTTGTATAGTATATATCTCTACATGCAAACTCTCTATGTTGATAATGATCTCACTCATATTATTTTTGTCTATCACTTTGAATTCAAATCAGTATTGTTATGTTGGGTTGGTTGCAAGTCTTTGTATAATATATTCTAACATGGGTATCGTCATTAGTCCCCTTTTCCTCTCACCCGTAGCACAATTTTGACCTCATTTAATCTCATTTGTTCTCACAAACAAAGTGGTAAGTCCTCAATTTCATATTGCACCTCATGTTTGTGGTTTGGTTTGTGAACTAGTTTCCCATCATGATTTTGGTGTAGAGAAAATAATACTCACACTAAACCAACTAGGAAAGAGAAGACATGATTAAAAAAACAAAATCAATGATAATCACACAGTACATAGATATTTTACCTTGGAAACCATTAATTATGAAAACCATCATTCCTTAATCGACTCGTGCTCCTTGTTCTCTTATTCATTCATATAATAAAGAGTTGCATGACTAACCTTGGTCCACACCTAAGACACAATCATCATCCTACTCTCTTGCTCTTACACAAGAACAACCCTACAGCCAATTCAAATTACATCTACATGACCATTACATACCTCTCAATCTAAGGGTTTCAATCACTAAAACCAAACTTCAGAGTATTACAACATGCCATATTTATAGGATTTACTGCATGCAAAACCATAATTCATGGCACCCAAAAATGGTTATAGATCAATGCAAATGATTGGTTAAAATCCCACGAATCTCATGATTTGTTACAACCAAATACCTATCGAAATTTAGTTGGCTATGAAACATTTTACCTTCAATCGAATGCCATTTGACCTCCTATCAATTGACATTTCTACCTTCAAATTGAATTGACCATCCAGTCAAACATTTACCTATTCGATCCACCTTGACCTACTAGTCGATTGATTGTGTTTCCATTGCAAAGAATATAACAGCCCAACATGATACCACTTGTTGTCTTCCTTGTTGAAACAAGAGAACCTGAACTTGCATTCACTAACCCAAGGCAACAATGCCCATTTCCTCTCTACACCAAGATAACTTCACAACACTCACAAACTTGGTCAAAGACTCTGCTATGTTTTCTAAAGTGTCTACCTTCTCCAACAACACCTTCTTTCTTTCCACCATGTCTCTCACGAAATGGTATTGTACATCAATATTCTTCATATTGGAATGGTAATTTGGGCTCTTTGCCAATAAAATTTTACTTTGACTATCACAATTTATCTTCATAGCTTATTGCTCAAACCCAATCCCTGAACATAGACTATCTAGCCATGCAACTTCTTTGCTTGCATGAGTGGTTTCCATGTATTCAACTTTTATTTTCGACAAGGCTACAACCATCGATTTCTTACTCATCCAACTAATTGCTCCATTGAACATCTTGAACACATATCCACTGGTCAACCTTCTTCGATCAAGATATTTATCCCATTCAGCATTGATAAATCCATGTACATTCACTTTCCTATTAGTTTCATATTTCCCTTGGTAACATATCACATACTATGTTTTGCCACGCAGGTACTTGAACACTCTCTTGACAACATGCCAATACTCTTTCACACTATGTCGACATGTACCTACTCAATACTCCCATAGCATGAGAAATATATGGTTGAATGCATACCATTGCATACATCAGACTACCAACAGGGATAATTTTAAGGATGGAAATTTATATGAAAATGCAGAAACTTGGGCTAATATTAATAGTCCTTAATATGCAAAATGTAAAATGTATGGTGATAGTTTTGTAAAAATATTTAAATTTATAAGTATTTTATATAGTTTCTATAAAATTTTGGCAATTTTTAAGGTAAGACAATTTTATTCCATGGAATTTGGGCGAATCGTTTTTAGAAAAAATGGAAATTGGTGAATCTTATTCGAGGAAAAAACATGGAAAATTATCCCATTTGCGAAATTTATCCCCTAAAATCATTTATTACTACCAACAACACTATCATAGGGAATACATGCTATATCTTCTATTTATTCCTTGACCGGTTTGTAACCTTGCATGTTTAAGCACTTCAATATTGTTTCAATATACTTTCTTGATTCAACCAAAATTTTCAAACTGCCTGATCTCTCTTGATCTACATTCCTAGAATGAAGTTCAAAGCATCGATATCCTTCATGTCCAACTTCGAGGATAGTTTCATATTCACCTCCTTTGTATCTTCCATGTTGTTTCCAACCAACATGTCATCGAC
The DNA here is from genome assembly GCA_032191745.1 of Picea mariana. Taxonomy (NCBI): domain Eukaryota; kingdom Viridiplantae; phylum Streptophyta; class Pinopsida; order Pinales; family Pinaceae; genus Picea; species Picea mariana. The sequence continues at coordinate 33,692 of JASDQU010712011.1, read as the reverse complement.
ATGTACAAAGCTACATATATGAAAAAACTGCCTTCTTCAATGGAATATACACATTGATCAACCTTGCTTCTCACAAATCCCAAACTAAGGATGTACGTGTAAAAATTATGGTACCACATCCTTGGTGACTTATTTAGACCATAAAGGGATCTCTTCAACTTGCACACCAACACTTTCTTTCCCTTTACTACAAATCCTTCAGGTTGTTTCATGTAGATTTCTTCTTCCAAGTCCTCATGTAGGAACATTGTCTTCACATCCATTTTCTCTATCTCAAGATCAAATGTTGAAACCAGAGCCATTAGTACTCCAATGGAACTTAATTTTGCAACAAGAGAGAAAATCTCACCAAATTTGACTCCCTCGACTTGGGAATACCCTTTTGCTACTATTCAATGTTTGAACTTCTCGACTTAACCTGCCGTGTTCAACTTTTTTTCTTGAACACCCACTTGTTATCGACAGCTTTCCTTCCATTAGGTTGCTAGAACAAATCCCATGTCTCATTCTTGTGCAAGGATTCAATTTCTTTAGTCATTGTGTCCTTCCTAGATTACCCTTTATCGAGTTGACTTCCTCCATTACTGACTTGGGCTCAACATCAGTGACATATAACACAAATGCAGAACAAAAATTAGGTGGAGTATACATTTCTGCTAGTTTCCTTACTCAGTTAGACCTCCTTACAACCGAAGTCTGGTTTTCCACTTCTTCGTTGAATTTAGTCGACTTGTCTGAATCATATTCTTCGTTCCTCAACTCAAATACCAAATCCTGTGGTTCTTTATTCATTTGAACCTCTTCAATCTTGGAAGCTCCTCTAACTTTCTTGAAGACCACATCTTGACTATAAATTGTTTTCCTCAATATCAGATCGCATAGCTTATTTCCTTTCATTCCATCCTTGTACCCGATGAAAATACACTCAATTGTGAAAGTGAAGGCTTCTGAGATTCACAATTGGAGACTCTAAGATGTGAAAGTGAAGGCTTTTGAGATTCACTCCCCATGTTGGTTTCATTTTAGGTTATTGGATGGATAGGACACTCCCCCTCCAACTTCTCATTTTTAATATTGTTGTTTTATCTTATATGAGCACTTTATGACCTTTTAAACAGATACTTTCATTCACTTGAAATGTTCATGTTCCTTTTTCTTTGTTCATGTGCACTTTATTGAAAATATTTCATGATTATGTTTTAAAAGAAAAGGGAAAGGTAGTTATAGCTACCCATTTCCTAGGTTTATATGATAAAAGGGAGATGATGATAACAGTGAGGGTTTACACTTTTGCTAGCAATGGGTTTTCTTAAGAGATGTAAATACTAATCTCTTAGTTGTATTCATAATCCCATACTATAGTTTTATGTAGAATTTAACAATTCTTTGTTGATAGCAGGGATTTATTCAAAGTGACAGAGAATGAAAGAGGCATAAGATTTGGACATGGCAATCTTTGAGGTATAATTGTTCATGTATTTACCTTTACAATATTGGTTATCCAATTGTATGTTATATACGTATTTAAGTTAGAAGAAGAATAAACCGTAAATAAATGACTTGTGATTATTAAATAATGTGACTATTTAAAAAGTCACTACTCTTACCAATTTCCCATGTAATATATAATCGTGGAATTTTTGTAAGGAAATATATCATCATCAAATACATTTTAAACATATTATATATAAATATTTTGTAGTCTTGTGATTATCGAGCTTTATTCTCCCAACATTGGTATCAGAGCATGTCGTCATCTACATGAGTCTGGTGTGACCTAGGCGTACTCCCTTACGTTGCGTACAATGTGTTGAGCCTTGCGCACCTCCACCATATCCATCACCACCTCCCCTTCCCTCCATAGGCACATATATTTATATTAATACATCATTGCATCCTACTCCACTCCCCATCGTCGCTAGCCTATTGCTCTCCTCCCCGAATTACCCTCTCACTGCCACCCCCACTTGATCCACCTAAGCTACCCCACCTTTGTTGCTCCACCTTGCCAAAAATTGTGCACAAATATACACTTCCAACCACCAGAAGTATAACATATCTAAAAAAATAGTGGGATCAAATAGGAAGGGAATTCAATACACTCAAAGATACAATCAACAATAATCATGATAATCTAAAAGATGAGATTAAAAAAAAAGTAATGGCGCACTCAAACAAGAGATAACACAAAATATTAAAGGTGAAATTATGGCAAAATTCAGGATCGAAATGAAAAACAACATAAATGACATGAAACAAGATCAAGATCGAAATTATAAATACATGAAGCAAGATCTAGATCAAAAACATGACGAGCTCATAAAACTATTAAAAAATCAAGGTTCTTGATGTCGCAACAATCAAGGTAGTACTTCAAGCTCATATACATATTCATCACCACCACCTACACCGCCTCCACCTCCCTATAATCCATCAAGAGGCCCCCAATATTAACCCTTCATGATATACCCACCCAGGGCCAAAATAGAACTTCAAAATACAACAGAAGTGAAAATCAATGCATGGCATGGTTTAACAACGCCAAAGAATATTTCGATATATATAACATTACAACTGATGAAGAAAAAGTAAAATATTCTTCCATGTATCTAGAAGATGAAGCATACAATTGATGTATGTGCTAGAAGAAATAAAATCACTCGTACATATTGCATTCTTTTAAAAGAAATTTTTTAAAGATATTTCCAAGGGATCATTGAAAATGAATTCTTTTCAAAAGGTGAAGAGGTATAGGACCCCCAAAATATGGTATCATGCTCAAAAGGAGACTACACGCCAAGGATATCAGTTGCAGCCATGACAGGCTTCAGCCAAAGTCGGACTCTTAAATTAATGGGACATATCAAAATTGACAATGTGACAGTACTAATAGATACAGGAAGTACCCACGACTTCCTTGACATAAGAATAGCAAGGAAACTTAAGTTATTCATATATCTAGTTCGGGACATGAAGGTAATGGTTGCAGATGAAAAAAAAAATGAGAATGTAGGAAAGTTTGATAAAGTGAAACTCCAAATACAAGACTTCAATTTGGAATCGAAACTCTACATTTTACCTCCAAGAGGAATAGACGTAGTCTTAGGAGTCTAATGGCTACAAACATTGGGTACTTATTTGGCCAATCATCAAAAACATTTTATTAAATTCAAGTGGCAAGGGAAATGGTATAAGCTACATGGTTTCCAACCCCCCCAGACACAAGTTGTGTCATCCCAACATATGGAAAATATTATTCGTAAAGGGGAAACGGCCTACATGATCCAATGCCACCAAATTGAAATACAAGATTCAAAACAAGATGACTCCAGAGTAGAAGAAGTCCAAAAAATACTTCAAAAACACAAAAAGGTATTTCAATATCTTCCCATGGAGTTACCACCAAAGAGGAGGAATGAGCATATAATTGAAGTTAAACCAAGATCAAGCCTAKTCAAGGTTATACCTTATAGATACCCCCATCATYGTAAGAAAAAAATAAAAATGTTAGTCCAATATCTATTGAATTGTGGTGTTATTACAAAGAGCRGAAGTCCATATGCGGCTCCAATAGTGTTAGTGTGAAAGAAAGATAGATATTTTAGGTTATGCATAGACTATAGAGGATTAAACAAAAATAAATAAAAATAAGTTTCYCATTCCATTTATCGATGAAATGTTGGACGAGCTTCATGGGGCCAAATACTTTTCAAWACTTGACTTGAGATCAGGCTATTACCAGATCAAGGTAAGACTGGACRATGTGTCTAAGACAACTTTTCAAACTCATGAAGGACACTATGAATTTAAAGTGATGCATTTTGGGATAACAAATGCCATAGCTACCTTTCAGACAACTATGAWCGAATTAKTCCATCCATACTTAAGGAAATTTGTGCTAGTCTTCTTTGACGACATCCTTATTTACAATAAGAAATGGATAGAACAATTGAAGCACTTAGAACAAGTACTCTCTCTCTTGGAGGAAAACCAATTCTACGGAAAAAGGTCAAAGTGCACATTTGGGAAAGACGAAGTGGGGTATCTCGATCACATTATATCAAAAGAAAGGGCCAAGGTATAACCAAAGAAAATCAAGGCAATCATCAAATGGTCAAATCCAAAAAGTATATCTAAGCTAAGAGAATTTCTAGGGTTGATTGGATACTATCATCGATTCATCAAAAATTATGCTCATATAACTGCTCCACTAAAAAACCTACTAAAGAAAAATTCATTCCATTGGAGTGAAGAAGAAAGAAGATGTTTTGAAACCATGAAAAAAATATTTTCCTCAACTCCAGTATTAGCAACACCTAATTTTACAAAACGATTTGGAATTGAATGTGATGCCTCGGGTTTTGGAATAGGAGCAGTGTTGATGCAAGAAGGAAACCCAATAGAATTTGAGAGAAGGAAACTAAACAAAAGAGGGTTCCTACAATCCACATACAATAAGGAAATGTTTGCCATCATGCATGCATTAGCAAAATGGTGACGATATCTAATAGGAAGCAAGTTCTTAATGTGTATAGATCATAATAGTCTTCATAATATACTACAACAAACAACATTGACAATCGATCAACAGAAATGGATAGAGAAAAATTCCACGTTCGATATGGAAATCATACATAAAAAAGGGAAGGATAATATAGTGGATAATGCCTTGTCACAAAGGGATGAAGAAATACAATCTTTTGCACTATTAGTAGTAAATCCTGAATGGTTGGATGAAATCTGAAGTAAATATGCCAAGAATCTAGAGACTTGTTCATTAATTAATAACTAGAGTCAACATCCCAAGTTTGAATGGATAAATGACATCTTATGGTATAAAGGAAGAATCTATCTAAACCCTAATTCAATATTTAAATCCAAGGTTCTAAAAGAGTCACATGACTCCTCGGCAACAGGCCATGTGGATTTTTTCAAAACCTAATATAATGCACGTTAATCATTCTTTTGGACGGGGATGAATAAGTATATTTGGAATTAAGTAGAAAAATGTGACCTTTTCCAAAGAATCAAAAGTGAAAGTGCCATGACCCCCATATTACTCCATCCTTTGCACATCCCTAATCAGAAATGGGAAGAAATTTCGATGGATTTCATTGAAGGCTTACCCATTTCAGAAGGGAAAGATAAAATCCTTGTAATAGTTGACCGACTTACCAAGTATGCACATTTTATGGGTGTAAAGAAAACAAATTCTGCAAAACAAACAACCACAGTTTTATTTAAAAATGTCTACAAGTTACATGGTTTCCCAAAGTTATTGTCAACGATAGAGACACCAAGTTTAAAGGGAATTTTTGGAAATAATTTTGTAGACAATTTGGGACATCTCTAAATATGATCTCATCTTACCATCCCCAAATAAACGGTCAAACAGAAATTATCAATAATTTTTTGGAAACATACCTTCGTTGTTTTGTAACTAACAAGCAAAATAAGTGGTTTTAGTGGTTGCACCTTGCTAAGTGGTGGTATAGTTCCACACATCACATGTTTTCCAAGATGATGCCATTTCAATATTTGTATGGATATGAACCCTTGAAATGGAAGGAGCTAGCCACAAGTGAAATCAAAGCTCTGTCAATTAAAGATCAATTGGAGGAAGAACGAAAGGTTGTTCAAATACTCAAAGAAAACTTAACAATTGCAAGAAATCATGTGAAGCAACAAGTTGATCAACACAGGATTGAAAGATAATTTGAAGTGGGAGAATCGGTTTTTGTAAGACTCCAACCTTATAAACAGTTATCTCTTAAGAATCAAGGAAAAAATAAATTGGCTCAAGGTTTTATGGACCATATCAGATTAACAAGAATATATGTCAAGTAGCTTATGGGTTAGAATTACCTGACGCAAGTCATATCCACAATGTTTTCCATGTGTCATGCCTTAAAAGGGTATTGGGGAAAAATCAGAAGGTGCAAACTATGCTTCCTATCCTGGATGATGAAGGAAGATTATTTTAGAGCCAGAAGTTATTATTTCCACAAGAGAGAAAATATTATGTTCTCAAATAATCAAATAATATCTTATTAAATGGAAGAATATTCCAGAAGAAGACGTAGTTTGGGAGTCGCATCATTTTCAAAAGTTATATCCTTCATTACCTTTTCTTTGAGGAAAAAGAAATTTTAAGGGAAGGACAAATTTATATACATATTTAAGTTAGAATAAGAACAAATTGTAAATAAATGACTTGTGATTATTTTGTCTCCACTAAAAAAAAGCGTAATTCTATTCATCTGAAGAGAACCAAATTACATTTTGTAGGTTCCTTAAGCACAACCCAATCATGGGTAAAGTGAGAATAAAATGGAAGCTCGGGGGAGCCTAGAAACTTGCTCATAATCCACAAAGAAAAATACAATAGAATGAGCTGGGAAAAACCCTATATAAGTCAGAAAAAGACCATTGAAGCACAGGGAGTCATGTCATGAAGGATACCAGGAAAGAAAAAAAAAACGCCAAGAAAAACCCTCTAGAAGAGCAGACGCCAGAGAGAAACCCTGGACACCGAAAGGACCAGGCTGGAGTGGTATGAATCTCCCACATCAAGAGAACCAGTAATCCTCGACATCAATGAAGACCCCTATGAACACTAGAAAAGGAGAAACCAAAAATCTTCATACCCCCAATAAGTACCTCAAAGTTCCATCTACATAAACACCACACGCCCTTAGCGAGGACCTTAAAGCTCTGGCCCAAAACCCCTTCTGAGATGAGGAAGAGAAAAGACACCAAAAACCATAAATTTGAACCTAATATAAGCATACATCAAACCCTGAACATCCTACAAAAATAGAGAAAAACCCTAGGCAACTAAAGCAGCAGAACCAGTCAAAACCATCCATGCATGAATGACCGACTGCAGAATATCTGGCGGAAGATGAGGATAGAACCCAGCCCCAGGAAGAGTGGCAAGAAAAAGGATGGATCAGCCAGATCCATGCCTCTTAATAAAAAACCAACTAAGCCAAGCCAGGAAACAAAACCTTCACGCATGCAGAGAGATACAAGAAGCAAGAGAACACCCGAAGGATGGAGAAGAAAAATATCCAACCGTACAAAATGAAACGGATGAACAGAATAACCACAGAACTGGATCCATCTCCCAACAAATCTACGAAAACACAGAAGAAATGCCAAAACTGGGCCCAAAAAGTTGTTGTAATAGACGAAAAAAACACCGAAGAGAGGTGGAAATGGATCCACCGAGCCAGATCCATTGCAACTCGACCCAGAAAAGAATAAACGGGGACATGGACGCCGGGAAAAAAGAATAGTGAAAGTTGTAGCTCGGGCTACGGCTAGGAGAACCCTAGCCGCAGCCCCCTAGGACCTGTCTTCTCCTCTAGGTGTTTTATTTTATTGTTGGAAATGACTTTTGATTATTAAATGAAGTGACTATTTAAAAAGTCACGACTCTTATTCATTTCCCATGTAATATATAATCATGGGCCTTTTTTAAACAAATATACCATCATCAAATATATTTTAAACATATTATATATAAATATTTTCCAGTCTTGTGATTATCAAGATTTACTCTCCCAGCATTGCACTAGTTTTGATCTATAATTGCATGTGCAAAGACAAATTGGGGAATTCAGGCTTATCATTGATTCATTTGGGGTCCAATTTCTCTCTTCTTTTATTTTATTTTATGTTGGATTGGTTGTCCTCATACAATCTTGTAAATGTCAGGAATAGTTTTGAAACACTCATAGTCCTGGTCTTCCCAGGGACTTGAAGGAGAATGTTATGCCAACAATGGTGTTGTGTGGAATCATATTTGGAATAAAATAATTGCTTGTTGGTCCAATTTTTTGTGTTATTTTTCAATTACCCTTTGGTTTCTTTGAATGTTTTAAACTACAAAAAAAAACACATATATTGATTAGAGTTAAGAAACCTTTATTTTTCTTGCATCTCTTCCTTTCAATACTCTATATTTAATTTCACAATAGTTTTTATTTTCTTCACATAACACCTAGTATTTACATTCCCATAACATTATTTCTTTACTTTAGCTAGCTAGTTAAGTTTAGTTATTTATAGAGTTTATCACTTAAAACCGAAGTACAAAAAAGCATAAAAAATTTAAAACATAAAAAAATATAACAAGAAGCCAATGGGAAAGAGGATTGCTTTCTTATAATTGGCATATGTTATCCTCCTTCTCTTGAATCTTGTTTTATTCTCTGGGAAAGAAAAGATCCATTAGAGTCAAAGGGGATTTAAACTTTGGGTGACCATTCCTGCCTCTTCCTACCTTAGCCTCATGAGAGGTTGAAATGTCGATAGAATAAAGTAAATTTACACCATCAACAGGCTACAATACCTCTAATAAATGGGACCTTCCACAAATCTGATCACCCCAAAACCAATCTTTCCACTCAATTCCAAACCATAATCACGCAATCTTGCTAGCCTTTTATTCATGGGATCATTGACAAAATAGTAAAAAATCCTTTGTTAAAAATAACATCAAACCATTTTCACGTCCCATTAAAACCTTAGGAACACTTTTAACATTATCAGTGACAAAAATTGAACCTCTTCAACACCAAGGTCTCAATGCAATCCCTTGATCCTATGGTTTCCCCTATATGTTAAAATCCATAAGGATGATAACAAATATAAGAAGTCTTTGGTGGTGTTTAGAACAGTAGTATGATATTGTATAGCACTTGATCAACATTATTGTCATGTTTTCACACAGGTTAGATCACGCCATAGAATACATGCACACACACACGCGCGCGTGTGCACACACACACACTTAGTGCATAACCGATCTCCTGTAAATAATTTGATTTCGTCAAGTTTGATCACCCAAAGAAACCCAAAAATAGTTAGACAATTGATCTCCTGAAAACAATTTGATTTCTTCAAGTTTGATCACCCAAAGAAACCCAAAAACGGTTAGACAATTCCACATTTTCTAGCCTTTTTGCACCCAACCTATTACAATGGACCTAGTCATGGAAACTTTTGTTCATCGAATCTACCCAATTGAAACCCCTCAATTAGTTAGTGGACTCCACATTTGATCCACCAAATGACACCATAATAGATCGGCTGACATCCAAAAATATGGTTTAATCACAAATTCCAACATCCCTCCCTCAACACAACTTTTTGGAGGATTAAGAGGACACGATATCTCGGTACCACCCCTCAGTAATAGCTTCTTGAATCCCAAGACTAGACTAAGTCTTAACAAACTTCATATTTGTTGATGACTTTTAAATATATCAATAATTTTATCATCATCCTACAATAAACAAGAGTTACCACAATCTGTTATACCAATTATCTAAGGTAGCATGCATTAATCTTAATATACTTTATCTTTCTCTGCACAGTAGGATTATGAGCCACTTGGACTGAAAAGTTATCGTCACAATATACTATAGTCGGTTCCTTATGAGGAAACCCAAGTTGTCCCATTAAGTTGTGAATCCAAACTACCTCAATTCCAGTATTCATTGCTCCTTTTGTATTCATCTTCAATTATTGACAAGGAAACAAGTTGTTTCCTTTTACATGACCAAATAATCAAACCAGATCAAAGACTAAACAATATCGAGCAGCCAACTTTTATTCATCCCCATTACCAAACTAATTAAAGTTTCTATATCCAACCAACTAATTTGAATATCTGCCAAAATACTTAATGTCAAGCTCATATGTATCTTTGATATACTGAATAATTCTCTCTGTGGCCTTCAAATGGATATACTTTAGATCCTCCATGAACCTAGAGACAAAAAATCATAGCAAAGGCAATATCAAGACTAATATGACTCAAATAAATAAGACTACAAACAAATTGCTTTCATATAGTAGCATCAAATTTTGGTGAATCACATTCCTTAGTCATCTTAAATCCCAATTGAAATGGAATAGAACAAGGCTTAAAGTCTTCCACTTTAAATATCCTTAAGAGATCCAAAGAATAATTTGGCTAAGAAATGAAGATAATGTCGTTCAACTATACAACTTGGATTCCAAGAAAGAAATGCAACATATCTAAGTCAAACATTTCAAATGTGTCTTTCAATTTCGATTTTAGACTAAAAATTGAATCACCATTATTTCCAGTATTGATCAAAGCATCTACCTAGAGCACAATTAAGAAAACCACAACATTCACATGTAGCACACAGATACTATGAGTTTATTCACATCACTTGAAAGTAAGTCAAAGAAAGAAACTATCAGACTCTTCATTCCATGCCCTAAGTGCATATTTCAAGCCATATAAGGACCTCCTTAGTCCACATAAAATATTACCATCCTATATAAAGCTATGTGGATACTCCATATAGATCTCCTCAGTAAGATCCCCACGTAATAAAGGTACTCTTCACATCCATCTAATGTACCTCCCAACTAAAAGTGGAAACAAGAGCAAGAAAAATTTCAACATAGTTCATCTTGTCTATAGGATAAAATGTCTATGTGTAGTCAACATGTTCCTATTGAGAAAAAACCTTTGCTACTAATTGAACCTTATATCTCTCAACAACATCATCTGATGTAAACTTGGTCTTATAGATCGATTTTCATTTTACCAAATTTTTGTCTTGTGAATAGGTAACTAGTTCTCAAGCCTTATTCTTCAACAAGGAAGTATATTCTTTAGTCATAGAATTCTCCCATTTAGACCTATCATGTGAAACAATACATCTCTCAAGACCACATGTCTTTAGAACATGTCCCAATACTGAAACATTAACTTGTTGGTTTTGTCCACAAGTCTTCCTAGAATGAGTGGCATCACCCACATCACTGCCAACAACCTCAATGGTCTTTGTTACCCACTTGGGATAACAACAACCTCAATGGTCTTTGTTACCCACTTGGGATAACAATTTTCCTTAATGAATGGTGTCCTTGCAACATATTCATCATTAGAAAACTCAAACATACCATTAGTCATTTTAGTATCAATAATTCAACTCATAGTCAATTCAATAATAGAAATATGACTAGAAGTTGAGTTAGTTGGTTCAAAAATTAGGCTAGTCAATTAAAAAATATTGAGCATTTTGACTAAATTTTGACCTAAAACACTAGTTAGAAGAGAAACACCTGAAATCCTCTCATAAAAGATAGCATTCCATTGACATCACTTCCAATATAATTCAATCATATATTCGATAGGTTTTTGACTCTCATAATAACTAATCCTGATGTAAGATTGACTCTTGGGGTCCAACTTTTTCAACTTCTCATCCACAATATGAACCCAAGCTAGGCATCCAAGAATTTTGAGATGTCCAATCAAAAAATTTCTTCCACTCCATTTCAAGAGGATTTACATCCCACACTTCCTTGGTCAAAGCCTTGTTCAAAATGTAATTTACAAATCAAAATGTAATTTACACAAGCAATAGCCTCTACCCAAAAGCTAGTCGAGATTCCCTTTGCTTGAAGCAAACGCCTATCCATTTCAATGAAAGATTTGTTCTTCCTCTTAGAAACACCATTTTGTTGAGGTGTGTAAGGTACATTTATTTTCTATGAGATACCATTATGAGATAGGTATCTTTCAGAAAAATATGAAGTAAATATCTTTGGATTTTTATTTACGGATCTTTGCAGGAAAATATGTAAAACTAGAGATCTTTAAGAAAATAGCAGTTTTAATAGCTGCAAATTTGAAGAATTTTATTTTGATTGTGCTTTCAACTATACACCAGTTCAACTTTATCCTGGTATGCATTCAATTTCATTTGCTTCATAACTTGATTAGAGTTTGGGATTGTAGGGTTGCAGTTGAATCTATCTGTGAATGTGTGTCTGGAATCTGACCTGATTTTTTCTTTACTTGTCTTGGGCAATAAAGGTCTCATGTTGGATTCTTACTGGAGAGACAGACAAGCCTTAGGTCCAAGTATGTCCAAGTATCATTGAATCGGGCCATTAGTTTTGTTGATATCTAAGGAAATAATGGAGACATTGTGAGCCAAGTCTTAATTATGTCCATAACATAACCTTTTTTGGAGGTATGGCTGTGGGATTCATAAACGCTTGGCAAATTTCCCTTGTAACTACAACTACTGGTCCCTTTATTATGTCAACAGGAGGAATATCAAATATATTTCGCCACAAGCTTGTGGAAAACATTCAGAGCTGCGAGCATTGTAGAGCAGGTTTGGGAACCTTTTTAACTAGATTTGTTATATATTCTTAAATAAGGATTATGTTTCAACTAATTTCTTGTTTTCTATAACTGTTCTTTTAAATCCTAGTACATGTTTTCTCATTGAAACATTTCTCCATGTTAATAAACAAGGATGTTGAAATATATTGAGTGTGACCAAATTAGAGCAATGTTGGTAGCAACAGAAAATGACCGGAGTAAAAACATAATAGATTACTCAATATAGAAAATATTGAAGCATCATAACCTATGACATGGTAAAATATGTAAATTCTATAAGGAAACACATTGGAACCTGCCAATAAAACAAATTGAATACTTAAAAACTACATTTTTACTTGTAATCTTCAAATCAATGCTTTAATATAATAATAAAAAAGTAAATTTTGTTCCAGCACGTACTTGATGCACCATGTATAGCTAGCTTGTATAGGAGACAAGTAGGATCTATGATCTACAAGATCTTGAAATAAAGCTCTCTGCTCTACAATTAATCATTTGCTCTAAAATAATTTGTTGAATAATAAGTGCATGTGTAGTCATGGTGTGCTTAGTTTCATCATGAAGGGTTGGCTTTAGTGGGAGACAGTTGAGTCTAATGTGTGCATTGCATTTGAGTCTAATGTGTGCACTGCATTTCCTACCTCTAGAGGGAATACCCATGAAAGTGAGGAAGTGGACACCCAATGAATGAATTATAAGTAAGGATTTAAGTCCCTTGACCAAAGAAAAATGAGAAGAAATAATCTAGAAGGTCGAGCCTAGCTGCCATTGAAGTGATAGAGGTTGGTGCTATGTACATGATATAGTTTCAAAGAAGTGTTGAGACAAATTGAGATGCAAAATAACCCTACTAGCCCCATGAAGCTAGTACCTGAGATATATTTATGGGTGTTGGCCAATCGCTAATAGGTTCTAGTTAGCAGTGTTCATAGTGATTCCCTGAATCTCCCTCTCATACAAGGAACACTTCAACAGTTTGGTGTAGATTTTGTGTGCACGCCAACGTTACAACACCAGCTGCAAATCTTCCACTATTCATGAGTATACCAAAATGTCACCGATAAATACTTGTTGAAACTTTTTCAAGTCTTCCTTGAACAACCCCTTCGCCCACACTGACTCCTCTATTAGGGGGATAACAGTAGCTTCCAGCATCTTTTCAATACCCTCCTTCACGATTATTTATAGGGGCCTTGCTTTCATTTTAGCAGTTTAACAATGTGGAAAATACTTTCATAGTGGAATTAGTAGTGAGATTCATGTGGAGCATTGGCCAGACTCGATTGTAGGGATATATCGCCACCTAAGCATTGATTGCACTCTATGGAGGTCTTGTAATGATGTATGATCTGAGAGAAGGGCGCTAAGGGTGATTTCAAGAGAGTTGACCCTTCTAAAAATAGGGCATAGACAGGCCCTCCCTGTTCAATCCATTTTCCAGCAAGAAAACACCAAGGAACGAATTGGCCCTAAAACACCAAGGAACAAACTGGCCCTAAACGAAACCATCCTGCTTTACTCTCTGGGAACAGAGCTCATCCGACCAACCCTTCTTGAATGAAAATGGACTTCTTGGAAGATGTTTCCTCCTATCCTATCCTATCATTCGCCTTCATCTTGGGGAGCTTGTGGATAGGCCATATGTCTGCAACATTCTCCATGCAGACCGCCTTATGTGTCCATCCATGGAAAACATAGGTGGAGAAGCATGTGTGTGGCAAACACAGAGAAGGAGCAAGCAATGGTAATGGTTTAATTCATCAATGAAACCGATGGGAAGAAGAATTAAATGGAAGTTTAATGCATGACCTAGATTGCAAAAAAGTATTTATTACAATCACATTGGGAGGAGCTAAGGTCACAATAAGATTTCAAATTTGTTGACAAATAATATACCAGATAAATGGTATTTGAATTTCAATTTAAATCAAATTTGTTGACAAATAATATACCAGATAAATGGTATTTGAATTTCAATTTAAATCAGAATTTCTTAATACTAGATAAATGCCATTTGAATTTCAATTTAAATCAAAATTTCTTAAAACTTTGGTTAAAATGATACATATTTTAAGATTAATCATCAATCAATACCCACCAATACCCAATCAAAGTTAACATATAAGATATAATAAAAAGAAAAATGTTAATTTTGGTTATAATTTTAAATATGACACTTTATTATACCTGCCGATAGGCATGGTATATAGCATTGAGTTAGTGTTGACTAACTATTAATCAATGGTTGACCATAAAATATGTATCCATTTTACCAAAGTTTTGATAAATAATATTTTTAGTAAAATTTTAAATGTGATTTATCTCATCTCTTATTGGCCAAAGACTTTAAA
>JASDQU010712009.1:6464-16957 GCA_032191745.1 Picea mariana | reverse complement strand
TAGGATGAAAACAAGAGACATAGAAGTCAGTTCACATGTTGAAATTGCACTATTTTCCAAGGGAATGATGAATAAAAACAATAGTTCAATTGAATGCTTCTACTGTTGAAGAAAAGGACATACAACATTGAATTGAAAAATCCATGCCAAAGATCTTTTAAAGGGGAAACTAAAAGAATCAACTAACATAGTGATCTCTGAAGACTCGTCAGATTCCATCTTTCAAGACTCACCAGATTATGTCAGTGATGATGAATTCAATGTAGAGCCTCTCAAACTTTTCTAGAATATAGCTATTGGTTATGTATGTTCTATTTATTTTTTGTAAGACTATGACTACAATTTGTTATAAGGTGGTGTTTCTTGTTGTCCTTCGGTGCTCCAAGAACAACGATTATAGGTTATTTTTGTGTATTTGTATATGTGAAAAAGGTCAAGTTGTATGATTGATTATTTGATACATTCAATATCTACATTGCTATCCTATATAACTGACAAATACATTGTTCGTTGTGTATTTGATAGATGGAAGTATGTTCATAAAGTGATTCAGTATCGAGACTATTTCTCAAGGTAGTTGATCTGGATTATTTTTGGAACTAAATGAAAGTAGAGATATTACAATGGAATACACATAAAAATTGTCAGAAGCAGAGAAATATATCAATACATTATTTCTATTAATGAAAGAAATGTACATAGATTGTAAAAATACAAAGTGCAAGACTCTCTAGAATGGTGACAGCTTTATCTCTGAGAAGAGATGTGATGGCTACGTTCATTCACAAGAAGATGATTACAATGAGGCTCTGAAGGCCCTTCTATGATAAACATGAATGTCAAAGCCCTAGACATCTAAAAGCATAACCCTAAGAGATGAACTGCCAAAAGTCATGTGGGCCCCGTTGGGGTAAGTTAGTACATTAACTTCCCGAGGTCGTAACTTTTTCATACGATCTTTGTTTTAGGTGCGTGATAGCCCGTTGGAAAGGTCTTTTAAAGAAATATGCATTATATCATCAAACTTTCACTCTACCTATAGCTTGACTCTGGCAAGCCAAGAAAACAATGTTTAGAGCCCCAAAATGGCCTTGGAAATACAGAAAGATGTACTGACATGAAAACTTTCAAAATAATCCAGTTGAAATAGGTGGGTGGCCACCAATATCCACTTGGATGTTGTGTAGGGCTTCAAGACAACCACGTAAGTGCAGAACCTGCAATTACAAAGAAATGTCCCCATTACAGAGAAACTGAACTGAAAACTGTCAAGATGAGCCAATTGGAATTTGGAACATGTGGGAGGCCACCAATATCCACTTGGATCAATACTCCCCCCTTAGGAAGCAATGGTATTCATTGTGTTGAGTGCCCGGGAAAGAGGGGAAAGTGTTTTCTGAATCTGAATCTTGGTGAGTTGTGTGCCTTGTTGGATAAGTTTTGCTGCTGTGGAAGGTTGTCGTGAACTTGTTGCTGGCGGGGTTGAATTTGTTCCACAAACATGTTGTCTCTGGGCTTGATGAAGCATTGTGTAGGCAACATTGTGGGTGAAGAAACCGTATCTTCTATCTCTTCTACAATTTGCTTCTGCTGGATAGAAGGTGTTGAGGCTGCAGTGGTTGTAGTGGATTTATGTGCATCCTTTGAACAGACTATTGAGATGATAAATTATGTAGTATGAGAGATTACCTTGCAGCACTGTTTTGGTGGAACAATAGTCGGAACTACCTTTGGTATCCTGTAGAGTTGCCCCCCAGAGTAATAATGACACTACGAGGTCGAGACTCATAAACAACATGACGTTTCCACATATATGGTTGGCCCAAAATAACATCACAGACATCAAGAGGGGCAACATCACACACTACCTCTTCCTTGAAGGGATGGATGCCATAGGACAAGCGACATTGCTGCCTGACACAGAGATCTCTTCTCTGGTGAAGCCACCCGATGTTGTATGGCTGCGGGTGTGGTGTTGTTGAGAACTCCAACTGTTTGACAACCTCAACTGATATGAGGATCTTCTGGCTATTGCTATCAACAACGAAATGCAACGGGGTCCCCTTCACCCACATCTATGAATGGAAGAGGTGCTCCCCCTTTTCAGGATCTACTAGTTCTTCTAATTGAATTGTTGCAGTTGCGACAGTAGCAGTAGGGTCTACGTCGATGATCTATCTATTTTCAATATTTTCTAGATCAGATTTCGAATCAGGGTTCGACTCCTTGTCTTTGACCTTAGACACCAATGACTTTCGAACGACATTCATCGGTGTTGTGCCTGGGGATTTTGTGGAAGTTGCACCACTTCCCAGTGTCATTCTTCGTCTTTCCTTTACCCTTCTTTTCCTGTGTCTTGGACTGGTTGTTGGAAGGCTGTTGGTTAGGGCTATCTTTACGATGCTTTGGTTGTTGCGGATTTGCAGTCCTGAACTCCCATTTGTTCTAGTGCCTACATTTCTACTCAATTTTGACAACATATCGATAGGAAGCTCCTAATGATGAGATGTTTAGGAAATCCATTTCCGTTTGGATATACCTATGTAGAGCCCCACGATATTTCAGAACCAGATGTCACATAGAGTATTTGATACCCATCTTGGTGCGCAAGGTATGGAAAGTATTTGTGAACTTCGACACTATTTGGATCTTCTCTTGCCACATTGTGGTCCATCTCATGTACTGGTCTTCATAGTTATCAACAGGGTAGTATTGTTCCTTGATCGCATCCAAAAAAAAATCCCAAGTGGGCTCGACCCCATATATTCTAAATTCCTCTATGGAACTTTTCTCTCAGTAAGTTTTCCACCAATGTTTGACATGAGGGAGAGCCTTGAGGAGTGAGAATGTGATCTTTTCCCTGTGGGAAAAATTGTGAACAGAGAAACAACCTTTTAGCAGATTCAACCATTTTTCTAAAGCATCCACATCTATCTGACCTTCAAATACAGGAATATCAAAATTAACTTGTACCTTGAAGGGAGAGGTTCTTCCAAAGTGACCACTTGATGAAGATGTGCCTGTTGCTATCGACAGACGTTGAAGGATGTGGGAAAAATTCTCCATCATTTCGTCCCTCTGTTGCACGAGAGCTTGCTCAAGCAATAGGTTAATAGAATATTCTGCCTCACCATTTTTCTTTTCTGTTTCCATAGAGGGTTTCTTAGGTGCGCGAGAGTGTTTGTCCTCAAGAGAGACAAGCTCAAGACCCAACTTGCTATACTCAGACCTCATCGGGGACATGCACTAAAAATGTTCAAGAGCAACTTGCTCTGATACTACTGATCCTGATTATTTTTTAAACAAAATGAAAGCAGGGATATTATAATGGAATACACATAAAAATTTTCAGAAACTGAGAAATACAACAATACATGATTTCTATTAATGAAAGAGATGTATAGAGACTGTATAAATACAGAGTGCAAGACTCGCTAGAATGGTGGAAGCTTTATCTCTGAGAATATATGTGACAACTACGCTCATTCGCAAGAAGATGATTACAATGAGGCTCTGAAGGCTTTTTTATGATAAACATGAATGCCAAAACCCTAGACATCCAAAAACCTAACCCTAGGAGATGAAGTTCCAAAAGTCATGTGGGCCACGTTGGGGTAAGTTTGTACATTAACTTCCCGGGGTCATAATTTTTGCATACAATCTTCGTTTTAGGCGCGTGATAGCCCATTGGAAAGGTCTTTTCGAGAACTACGCATTATGCTCTCAAACTCTAACTATGTCTATAGTTTGACTGTGGCAAGCCAATTAAACTCTGTTTAGAGCTCCAAAGTGGCCCTAGAAATACAAAAAGATGTATTGACATGAAAACTTCCAAAATAAGTCAGTTGGAATAGGTGGGCGGCCACCAATATCCACCTGGATGCTGTGTAGGGCTTCAAGATAGCCCCGTAAGTGCAAAACCTACAATTACAAAGAAATGTCCCCATTACAGAGAAACGTGTTGAACTGAAAACTAACAAGATGAACCAGTTGGAATTTGGAATAGGTAGGAGGCCACCAATATCCACCTGGATCAATATTCAAGCATCGTTGGTCCTACAAATACATAATTGCTGGTAAAAAACAACTATATCTTAAATGGATCAAGTGGTAGCTCAAAATTGATGGTTGAGAAATAACATAGTCTATGAGATTTCAGAGTGGATAGAGATGTTGATGAAAACCAAACCAGAGAGAGATCAAAGTCCAAAAATGTGTTTATTTTGATTTTAGTATTGTTTTCAAATAATGTAAGCATTGAAGGGAGATGTTGGAGATAATGCTTCCATTATTGCTATGAGTTCTTAGAGAAATTCTAGATTAGCAGTTTTTAGCTAATCAGGTCCACTTTCTTTGGATTTAGTTTTCTAGAAGTCAATGATCTATCTTGTATATGTAACCATTCACTTCATCAATAATATGTGTGTTTTCTATGTGCGTGAATACTTTCATTTATTCTGTCACATGTATATATTCCCCATTTTATGTTAACTTGGTCAATGAAGTGACCCAACTTGTCTCTAATAACTTTGAGAGTGACTTTATCCCTAAAGATCATGGGAAGATGCATAAGCTTGACCTATATAGGAGCAACGAGATTTCCTATTTTGGATCAAAACCAACGGTTTAGTGGAAAATAAACATTTCTTTAGAACCCATGAAACATGTGTCTAATTTGAAAGCCTGATATCCGGTCTCTTCACTTTCAAATATGAACAAGAAAAAACCATTGCCACAGTGAACAAGTTGACATGAGAAATCCTAGTGGTCTGAGGCCCATTCTTGAACTGCTCAAGGGTTGGTCCATAGGCATGTGAAATTCCTAATTAAGGCTCTTTCATCCAACATAATGGTTTTTTTTAACCTTTAGAGTTGAAATTACCAGCTTAGGAGTGTCTTATTCCCTTTTAACAAATTTACTCTTTGTTGGGTGTTTTCCTCCTACAAATTTTTCATTTATGAGAAGTGAAGCAGATGCTTCCTCCTTAAGATCTGTAGGGCTCTTCCATATTGAATGAAAACCCTAACTGGTGTATTCTTCAGCGCGAAAAAGGAATGGTTTTGAGCATATCTCAGATAGTCAGAGGTCTGTGACGTCAAGGGTTCCTACACAGAGCCAACGCCAATCAATGAGATGAAGATATCCACTTATTGATGTGCATCGACGACTACTCGACTTCTCTTATTTGCAAAGGTGTAATGATATCAATGAATCCTCTAGGCTTTTCATGTTCTCAAAGGTGTAGGAATGATCACTGGAGAAACCCTAACTACTATGAAAGCTCAACCTCACTTTCCATACTATAACAAAATGTATAAAGAAAACAAACTATTAACCAATCAAACAATTTCAAGTTTTAAAATCAACTATTTATATTTATATAAATATGAATTAATATTCAATCTAATTACTTATTCTTAATGTAATAGATTTTTATAAAAATATAATAATATAAAATTCATGTCCACATATATTTAAGATGATAAATAATGCGTCGAACTGAGATAGATTTTTTTTTTCCAAGAATTTTTTTTTCTCAAATTTATATAAGGTATAAATTATTTTACAGAAATTGTGTCATGCTGAAAATTAAGCATAATCGGTGCTGGCCCATAGCTAGTCAATACATATAGTCCCAATAGACTACTAGAAGAAATAGACAAGTCGATACCCAATCTGTCAAGAGGAGAGCTTTGAAAGCGATAATAGACAAAAAATTTCAAATGCTGGCCATGAACTGCTAGTAAAGGGAATTATGGCTCGAAGATATTAATTAAGGTGATGGGGCTCTCGAATCCATTATCACAATGATAGACCGAGAGTCTCCCAGCCACTTCACTTAGTGCCCTTTTTGATAGAGCATCCGCCTCTGTATTGTGATATCTGGGAATATGATGGAAGTTAATGTCGGTGAATATGTTGGCCAACTCCAATGTTTGATGCTTCCATCCTTCAATGTGGATAGATTGAAGATTGCATTTACGGTTAATCAATCAATAACAACTCTCGAGTCTCCGAGAACCAGTAAGTGGTTTAAAGACCAACTGGAAGCGAGGAAGAGAGATGCCCACAAGCCCACGAGCTCAGCTTTGGTGTTAGATCCCACACCACAGTTTAAGAACCATTTGGTGATCCTGGACGGGTGTGACTTGAAAGTGCTTCCAGCTCCGCAACAATGGCCGTTTGATAATGCTGCGCCATCAAAACATATTAAAGTGTAACCGGGCGCCAACGAGTAATCACAAGATTTTAATTGAAAGTCTTTTACGGTGGTCGGTTGCCATTGAAAGGTGGATAATACTCTGTGAAGGACCGCATGGCAAGAGGGAGGTCGCCCCTCGAAGAGCACCTGGTTGCACTCAATCTAGGTCTACCAACATACATGAGCAATCAATGGGTGCGGGGCCGATCTATCCGATAGCCAGGATGCGAGGAAATCGAAGAAGGAGATGCCGTTCCAGGCCATCTGAAGAGAGAAATGCTATGATAATAGGTTCCAGATATTAATTGTGAAAGCACAGTGTATCATAAGATGATGTATGTCTTCAGAGGCATGTTTGCAAAGGGGGAAAATCCCGGGCCCCTGCCAGCCACGCCTACGGAGTGCCTCCCAAGTGAGCATCCTGTCCCTTACGCAGAGCCAAATGAAAAGTTGAAGCTTGAGTGGTATAGACCACTGCCAGATCTGATGAAGCCACGATGTATCTGCAACAATGGCCTGTGGTTGGAGGAGGGCCTCATAGGCGTTTTTGACTGTGAGGATGCCCGAGGCATCACCTCCGGCCCACAGGAGAGAGTCATTCACATTGCTGAGAGAGATACCCGTCGATTTTAAAGCCAAGGTAAAAGCGTCCCATTCCTTGGTCAGTGGTCCCCGGAGCTGAAGTGTACTGCTATGAAGCTAGAGGTCGGGGAGGTGGAGGGCGCCAGCCGCCACTCTCATTTGTGCCAGGACGCGGAAGTTTTGTGTAGAAAGTTGCGCTTTGAGTTGGGACGAGAGGATCGAGAGATTTTCCAAGCCAAGAATTTTCTCTCTCCCAAGAGCAATCTCGGTCCCCAATCCGGGGTTCCAGCGAAGCCACTGTAAGATCACTGGCGAGGCAGAGATCAGACCCTTCCAAAAGGGTGATTCCCTTCTCAGTTCAAGTGAAGGCTTCTGAAGCCAATGGAGAAGAGGAAGGGAGCCAAGATATTTGTCCCGAATGACTCTGTGCCAAATGCTATCATGAGTGACAGCTCGCCAGAAAGAACAAGCCAGGAGCGCCGAGTTGAATAGTGAGAGGTTTTTGAGCCCCCAACCCCCTGCCTTTCAGGGTCTAGCCAGTGACTTCCAGTTGCACAGGTGGAAACGGCGTTTTCCAGCGAGATCGTTCCACAGGAAATTGAAAGAGAGTCTATGAAGAAAAATGATTATTTTGTTCGGGATTCGCTCAAGTGTCATCCAATAGACAGTGAGGCCTTCAAGCACCGATTTGACAAGAATGAAACGCCCACCCAGGGACAGCCGCTTATTACACCAGAAGCCTATTTTCCTTTCGAATAAAGCCACTAACCATCCCCAATCAGCAGTGGAGGCTACTCCCGATTTCAGCCGGTAGCCCAGGTAGCTAAAACCATCCTTTAGATCAAAAAAAGAGAAGGGGATGGCGTTTTTGTATAGCAAAATCTCAGCCTCTAATAAACCCCAAAAATGGATAGTAGATTTTAAGGGGTTAATGGACAAACCCGAAACTGAGCAGAAAAGTTGAAGGACCTCCAAGATCGCCAGCCACTCTGGAAGGCTAGCTTTTGACATTAGGAGAATGTCATCAACGAACATGAGGTGAACCATCTTGATGAGCCTTGAAACCTTTATACCCGATATTTGGTGTTCAGAGATGGGTTTGGCAAGTAAAAGACTAAGGCTATCAATGAGAAGAATGAAGAGGTAAGGTGAGAGTGGACATCCTTGACGGAGCCCTCTTTCACTTTTGAAGAAGTTTGATGCCTCCCCATTAATCAGCACCGCAAAACTAGCACTAGTGACGCAGAACATAATCCAGTCCGTGAAATTGATGCCAAAGCCCACCGAGTGAAGGATTAATCTCAAGTAAGCCCAATCAATGCTGTCGAAAGCCTTTTTTAGGTCAATTTTCAAAATCAATGCCTTCAGATTTTTCTGTTTTATGGAGTGAATGCTCTCGTGGGCAACACCAATTGCATCTTGAATTCTTCGACCTTTTAAAAAACCGAGCTGCTCTGTCGAGAGACTCCTTTTTAGAAACGGATTCATCCGGTTAGAGATAACTTTTGAAATTATCTTGTATATAAGGTTGCACAAGGAGATTGGTCTGAAGTTGTTGAAGGTGACATAATGGTTTTCCTTCGGGATCAATACCAGGAAGGTGGAGTTAAGACTTTTTTGTACCTTACCTTTGATGCAAGTGTCCTCCACCATCTGAAGGAGATCTGGCCCAACGAGATCGAAGAAAAAAGAGAAGAACTCTGTTGTCTAGCCGTCGGGCCCTGGACTTCTCTCTTTTTTGAAGTGAATCAAAATATCCTTGATTTCCGGCAAGGTGACTGAATTATAGAGGTCGGTCACTTTAGTGGCCGATACCAGTTTCGGAAAAAGGTTGGCAGTGGTAACTTTCTCAAGAAAAAATTGACTTTCGTTGGCTTTGAAGAGCTTACCAAAATAGGAGACAGCTTCCACTTTGATTGCATCTTGTCCTCGAATCGTCTCATTGCAATCACTTTGAATTGACCAAATCTGTTTTTTGTTTTTGTTGTGGCTTGCTAAATTGTGAAAAAATTTGGTATTGGAGTCCCCCCACTTAAGCCAGGTCGCTCGGCTT
This sequence comes from Picea mariana, assembly GCA_032191745.1. Taxonomy (NCBI): domain Eukaryota; kingdom Viridiplantae; phylum Streptophyta; class Pinopsida; order Pinales; family Pinaceae; genus Picea; species Picea mariana. The sequence continues at coordinate 8,119 of JASDQU010712009.1, read as the reverse complement.
CAGAGCCTCCAGCTCCGTTCCTCTTCTCGCAGAATGTGGGCTCTGTGCCTCTCAAGCACCTTTAAAGAGTCAGAATCCTCTCATGACAGGTTGGCAGAGGTTGAAAGTAAAATGAGATTATTAATCTCAGATTCGATGTTGTTTAAAAGGGCCGCCTCCGACTTCTTCTTACGCTTGCTCCAGGACTTTGAATGAGCTTTTAATACCTTAAGTTTCTAGACAATTCTCAGTTGGGGATTGCTTTCACTAAGAAAGGATGGGTCTGTCCAGACAGAGTGTACAAGATCAGAATAGTCAACGGATGTAAGCCAGTGGTGATTGAATTTGAAGGGGTAAGAATTATGCTGGAGGAGAAGATTCAGCTTTAAGATAATGGGCGCATGGTCTGAAAAGCAGGGAAGCACCACCCACGAGGTTGGGAAGGCTGTGGAGGACATGAAACTATCAGAGATTAAAAAGTGATCAAGTCTTCTTGCAATAGCCTCATTTCCCGATCTCCCGTTACGCCAAGTGGGAATAAGTCTGGTCGGCAGAATGTCTATGAGATTATTGGACCAAAAAAGGTCTCTGTACAAGGCTTCACTTGGTCCAGGAAAGGAAAGTCCTCCCTAGTGTTCATCTCCAGAGAGGGTGATGTTTAAGTCACCTCCTAGGATGAGGTTGGGGATGGACAGAATCCCACTGTTTGCAAGAAGAGTCTAGAAATGAAGTTTGTCCTGGCAGGGGCCATATACGTTTAAAAATGCCAGCTCCTGGTTGGTAGCTAAGCATCGGCCTACTAGCAGTAAGCCACCGCAAGTCAAATAAGGAGTCAAGTCAAAGATACCGGGGTCCCATGCCACTAGCATGCCGCCTGAATGACCCATGGAGCTAACGGCCACAGAGACCCAAGAAGGGCAGAAGGAGTGCAAGAAAGCTCTGGATTTTTGCTCAGTCGAGAGGGTTTCCTGTAGAAAAATGACGTCCAGAATGGTGTTCTCGAGTAGATTACAGAAGGAGGCAGTTTTGAGGATGCCTCCGATTCCTCGTAAGTTTAAAGAGAGCACAATCATTATTTGGAACGAGCTATGGCCTTAAAATGTCTAAGGGCCTTTCCATCAAGTGTAGGTTCGATAGGAGTCGCTCATGGTGAAATTTGTAATACCTTCTTCTTTCTAGAGCTCCTCATTTGAAGAGGGGAGAGCTCAAAGCCCAGACCACGCGACCAAGCAAAATATTTTTGATTTTTGTCCGGTAGATGAGTAGAAGAGGTACTCGCAGCCGAGGATTGTGTGATGAGCTCATTTCCTCGGTAGATAGGTAACATAGTAGCAGTGTCAGGAATACAGGGTGAAGGGGTCGAGGAAATCAGATCTGGTAGCAGAGTGTCCTTGTTATCGACAGGCTGGCCCATGCCAGGGAGAACTATAGGGGAGACGGTATGGTTAGTGGTAATGGATGGTGAACTGTGCTGACAGGCCGGTAAGGTCGGAGAGAGAGAATGCGTCGAGGGAGATGAGCTATGATGACAGGTTAGTTGGGAGGTCTGGGGGTGTGTAGGGGGAGAGGGGATAGGTAGAAAAGAAGTTTCAGTAGTTGATTATAGTGTGCTGACAAGTGTAGGAGTCAGCGCAGGGGGGGAGGGCTGTAGCGACTCAACTTCAAGAGGGAGGGAA
>JASDQU010712008.1:5787-18948 GCA_032191745.1 Picea mariana | reverse complement strand
CTCGAACTCTGTCATGTAATACATGAAATCCTTCCTATCTCCCCACTGCCTCAGGAAAGCACTATCCAGAGCTTCGATCCTAGCAATAGATCCGGGGGCCATTCCTCTAAACCATTTTCTCACCTCACCATCCAGGCTCTGGACGAAGACTCTCATCCAGACATATTCATTTTCAATGTTGAGGTTGTCTGCGTAACTGTAGAAAGCATCCAGGTGCTCTTTGACAGTTATGTCTCCTTCCCCAGTGAACTTGGGCATATACTTCAAGTAGTCTCCAGCAGGGAGAGGATTCATAGGATGGGGTAGGATTAAGGGAGCATATCTGGCAGCAACTATGGCATCCATTCTATTCAGAGGGGGATTAGCACCAGCCATAGGAATATTAGGTGGAGGAGAGCTTGGAGGAGAAGGAGTTTGCGAAGGGGCTACTGGGAATGAGTCTCGAAGTGGAGTGGGAAACAAGAGAGGATTTAAGGAGAAAGCTAACGAGCTCAAGTCAGCAGGTGTTTTTATTTGTGCAGGAGTGGAGAAATCTTCTGTGGTCCCAGGTCTACGCCTGGGTACAACTTCAGAGGAGAGGGGAGTGACAAGGATTTCTCCCTCCAATCCTAGATCAGGAGGGGAAAACTCAGCAGGAACACTTCCAAAATTCAGGAAACGGGACACCTCGGAAGGAGGATAGTCAAGAATCTGAGGAGGAGAAAACGGAGTTCTTACGAAAGGAGATGGCGAATTACCTGGTTCGGCGATGGAAGATTCTTCTTGAGGGGCCTTTCCTTTTCTGAGAACCACCTTTGGATCAGATTCGGGTGTAGCTAGAGGCAGCTGTGGATGAGACCGCGTGTGTCTACCTCTGAAAGCCACAATTAACTCGGTAGGTTCGCCACAGTGGAGTCGTCACAATGGAGTCATCAGGTGCACAGTAGAAATCTTCAAGGGCTCTGATCCCTGATGCACCTTCAGAATCAGAGGCTCAATGTCGTTCAATCCCGAAGAAAATTTTCAACTTCATCCCCGGCAACGGCGCCAGAAATGTTAGCGTCAGAATTCACTCCTGGATTGCTTGCAGGAGCAGAGCCCAATGCCCATCAGTTTTATGTCATGATTTGTTTAATGGGGTGATTATATGGGTAAAGACTCAAGGAAATATAGTTTTAACTCAGGAAACTGGGCCTGGTATGTAGAAAACAAGGGAGGTCTTGATCCAACTTCTGTCAATAAATTGATTTAAGGGTGGTAGAAGGAAGACTTGTGAGAAGGGTGAGGAAGACTGCCTCGAGCAACAGGCCTTCATAAGCTTGAGGATGAAAAACTCGGAAGCCAAGATCCTCTTGGTCTAGAGCTTCAAGGAGCTGAGGGGTGACTTGACTGAATCCTTCAATTCCAAGTCGTTTCAGCGCTGAGAACATCACAAGAACTGATTAGAAACAATGTGACTATTACAGTGATCCAACCTACATCATCCTATAACAACCACAACTCGACTGGATCCTCCAATTCCGAGTGGTTCCAACACAGTATACAAAGAGATGGAAAAGAAGCTGACATCCATAAAGTAAGAAGTCTCAAATGCCTTGTACATTAACCAGAGAAGCCAGTGATTCATCAAAAATTTACCATCGGGAGGTTTGCTCAACCATCAATGCTTTACAAAAACTAAAACTGAGTCTATATATTCAGGAAAATTCACCTCACAGAGGCGTGTCCAGTCACCCAAAGCTTGGTGTCCCTTCAGTCAAACTCGTACTGATATCTTTCTTCAAGCGCCACCCTAACTACGCATGGCTCCTGTAAGGAGGGTAGCTGAGCCATTAAGTGCTGGGCTAGCATGCACAGACTTCTCTATCAAGTCGAGGACTTCAACATGGCTTCTTTGAAAAATTTGTTACACAGGGCCTCTTCGAGCAGACTGCTTGCTAGACCCTCCATTCCCTATACTTAATGAATGAAAGGAGGTTTCAACCACCCGCTCCTGCCATCATTTACTCCAAGTGAGAAACAATTTTGAGATCGGACCCAATGGCGCTTGGACATCGCGATAATCCCCTCTGTAATTGAACTCGACGCCTTTGGCCTTCTTTACACAGCTCCTTTCTTTCCCCAAGTAACCGCGGGCTATGACCACATGCTTATTCCCAAGGCGCTTTCAGCGTTCGTGAATGGGAAGGAGCTATTCCTGCAATTTGAAATCGCGATGGGAGAAACGCCGAGATGGCTCAGTCTGGTGCCACACGTCCCTTTGATATCTGACGATCTTGAACTCACCCGCCACTGCTGTGGGCCTGGGTCTGAGACTCTCCCGGCATTTCATGCATTGGAATATAACGGAGCTGCTCTTTGCGCCTTGGATTTGCGATGGGAAAAACGCCGAGATGGCTCAGTTTGCCGCCATGTGTCCCCTTTGGATGCACTGTTGAAAAGGTTTCGTGATACCGTGGGCCCTTCTTTCGACGCTTTTGGCGCTATCGGGGTTCGAGGTTTCGAGATGTAGAACAACATGAAACTCTCACCCCTCGAACTCCCGAATGCAGAAACGCCGACACGACTAGATCTTGCGCCACGCGTCCTCTGGATGGACGGTCGCTATTCTCCCCTGTGCACAATATGGGCATGATCTATGGTATTAACTTTGGCGCAACTTCCGATTCACGATTTCCCGCCAACGACTGATCTGCTTATATGGATGGATCCGGACCGTTGACACTATAATCCTGCCCGCTCGCTTGATTTTAAGTCCGAAAAGGACTTTTTCTGTGCACTGCACTTGGGTGCTCCTCGTGCAACCTGCAGACCTGGATGTCCTGATGCCGAAGACAAGTAATTTTGCTAACACATACCATACCATACCTTACATAATTGCACCTAAAAAGAAGGTTGAAGTCAATAGGGGTGATAAAAATTTCTACATCTTTGCTACATTTTTTCTAAGCCAACCATGGATAACTAAATGATGCAAAGGTACCAAAATATCAATATCTAGTTCAAATCCACACATCTATGAAATATCAATTCAAAATCCTTATTAGATTTATCAAGAGTAATTAAAATCATGGAAGTGTTTGTATCCTCAAAATATTAAACAAGAATCCATGTGGTTGAAAAATCAATGATCATAAGAGTGGTCCAAGGTATCATTGTCAAGTGCAATATGTGGTGCTAGTAGGCAAGAATCAAAGATATTTCTAGAGGAGATGGAGTCTAACAACATGCTAGTGGAGTGGGTAGCTTAGGTAGGAATTCAATAGGAGAACTAAAGTGGAGATTATCCCAAGGACCATTAAAATAAGGTATAGCATCAAATATTCTATCATCCTCATTGAAATTCATGGTTAATGAGGCAGGAGCACTTTCACACATGGGAAAAGAGAGTGAATTGGTGGCTCCCAAGTGTGAAGCTAAAATATCAATTTGCAAGTCTAAGTTTTTCAAAGTATCCAAAGACTCATACTCTATCAGAGTGGAGGTTGTGCAAATGGTGGTAGTGGTCACATAAGGAATTTGTGATTTAGATAATGATCCAACCAAAAAGTAGGGATAGATTTTGAATGAGCTACTAAAGGTGAGACATTGTCTTGAGTAACATGTAGTTGAGAACTACAACATGTGAGTGGATCAATGGTGGATCACCGTTTAGGCCCAAATGGATGTGTTTTGACCAAATTTAGGTGCAATCCCTGGCATTTTTTGCGTCGACTAAGGCGCCCATAGTTGATTACATTTAGGAGATAAATCGGTGCTAAAGTAGGCGCAGATGGAACCCACTTTAGCGCTGACTGATATGTCAAACCTAAAAAACAAATAAACCCGCGGGCAAGGGGACAAAAAATGTCATTTTGGAGGGGAAGAATTACAAAAACATGAATTGGGTGTTTGCTAGGGCGAATGGAGAAAGAGTGCGACATGTCCAACTGAATTCCCTTCTACATTTCGACTCCAACACAATTTAGGTGTTTTCCAGGGCGAATGGAGATAGAGTGCAACTAGTCCAAGTGAATTTCTTGCTACATTTCGACTCCAACATGATTTGGGTGTTTCTTAGGGAGAGAGGAGATAGACTGCAGCCAAACCAACTCAATTTCAAACTACAATTGGACTCCAACACGATTTGGGTGTTTCTTAGGGAGAAGGGTGATAGGGTGTGACCATACCAACTCATTTTCAAACTAGATTTGGACTCCAACATGATTTGGGTGTTTCCTAGGGAAAATAGAGATAGGGTGAGACCATAGCATGATTTGGGGGTTTCTTAAGGGCGAACTGAGATTTGATGGTAAAACAATTATCAAATTTCACAATTCAACCTCTTTATCTATAAATTTCCTCATGTTTTATGGTCTATCTGAATTTGACATTTGCTTATCCTTGTTAGAATAGGAAAAAAAAAGACCAGGAAGAAGAGAGAAGAAATAAGCACCTTAAAGAATCATCACCAAGTCCACTTGCCCAAATCGTGACAAAAGGGATTTGCCCTAGCTTGTTTAAAATTTCAAGTAGAGGGAAGGAAACAAATTCTATCCATAATGAGGTAAGTCCTTGTCAATTTATAGATTTTTAATTGTCTCAATTTTTTATTATTTTGTTTTTAGTTATTTTTTTATTGAAAATTTTAACACAAAAAATTATTTTATATATCTAGGGACATGAGACTGACCAGGAGAAAGATTCCTTGGATTCGATATTGGGGATGGATTCCATAAAAAAACTTGATGGTGTGGACTTGAAAATGCTTACAAAATACATAGAAAAATGATCCACTAAGACCCCTGAAACATTGCAAGCAAATCAACCCTGTGAAAGGGAATCAATTGATTCCCCAAACACTCCTGGATCGAGCAAAACATCGAGGAGGAAATCATTGAGGATGACCTCTAATAATATGGAACATAGAGAGGAGACCTCCAATGTTGAAGCCACTCCCAGGACCCAAACTTCTTTCACCACACCATGTTTTGGAACTTTCATTTGAAACTATGATACAAGGATATAATACGACATGGTTTCAGGCGAAATTAGAATGTCAGATGACGAGAAGGTTTTTGTGAACAGGTCGAAGGAATCATGCCTTCAAAAGTTCAAATACCATCTCCATTTGTCATTCTCAAAGATACCAATGCACCTGCATAAAGCTGTAATTCATGACATGGAGTCTGAATTTGGCGTAGGCTGGTCAGTAAAAAAGGTGAAAAGATAAATGTCTTAGAATTGAAAGAGATTTAGGTGAAACCAAACAAAGAAGACAAAAAAAATCTCGCTCGAGGTAAGGCTAAAAAAAAGGCCAATTGATGTCAATATAGAAGTATGGAAAGAAATTGTAAAATCATATGAGAAGTCGGATGCACGGAGGAATTCCGGTGAGGAGAGTACCTAGGTATTTCAATTTGCTCATAATATTATATCAAATTTCTTAAACGATTTTTATATTTTATTTGTGCATAGTTCAATTGACTTAGTTTATGTTTCAGGACAAAGCCTCCAAAGCTAGGCTTGCAAAACTCCAAACCACACATCATAGTGCCCAAAAAGGTTTACAAGCCTTGATTTGCACCTTTGTAAGTATATTTATTATGTGAAATGTTTTTTTTTCCTAGAAAAAAGTAAATGTTTACATATTTATTAGTTTAACTAGTCCATGTGCCATGTTTTGACAAGAGGACAAATATGGTCGACATCCAATACATTTTGAAAAATAAATGTTACAAAATAAAAAGTGGATCGACTTTGTAATATGGATGGAGAACGATGCATCAATAGTATTGAAGGATCCCTTGCCTTATTTTTTTCCTAGTTTTTGTCAATGGCTTCCTGTTTGGGCATCCTTGTCCTTTATTTCCTTTGAATATTATGAACTTGTGGAATGTTCCTTGCAATTTATGGAGTTTGGAAGTACTAGCCCTTGTTTTGTGGCTCATGATAACAAACATAGTTTTCCTAGCAGGGCTTTGCCCCTTTCATTTAATTTAATTATATTTTTCTACTATTTGGATAAGTTGGATTCTCATCCAACATTCATAGAGCCTTATTTCCCTTGGACCTTCTCTAACATAGTTGTTTTTCACTAATAGATGGGTGATAACTTCATCATCCATCTTACAAAGTGAACACATGCCAAGCCCTTGGTTACTTCTCCTTTGCAAATGATCTCAAAGAAGTAACTTGTCTCTCAACACCAGCCACATATAAAACCATGTCTTCATAGGAGCTCTAATATTGCAAAGGAGCTTCCACCACAATGATTTTGTCTTGTTCTACATTACATAACATAGTTTTGTACCACAGATTTGCAATCTATTATCTTAGAATAGGATTCTTGGACCAAACCAAACTATATTCATCATCCCTAATCCTTACATGAATATGAGATAAAGTTCCACATAACATTTCCATTGTGCTACATTCTCTCTTGCAAATCCCAAGAATACCAATACTAGTACCAATACCATACCATACCATACCAATATCATACCAATACCAATACCATACCATACCATACCATACCAATACCAAGACCAATACCATACCATACCATACCATATCATAACAATACCAATACCATACCATTGCATACCAATACCAATACCATTGCATGACAATGGTATGCATTGGAAATGATATGCATACCAATGCCATAAAAATACCAATACCATACCAATATCAATACCATACTATACCATACCGATACCGATACCATACCATACCATACCATACCAATACCAATACCATACTAATATCAATACTATACTATACCATACCAATATCATACCAATACCAATACCATACCATACCATACCATACCATGCCATACCAATACAAATACCAATCACATACCATACCAATATCGATACCAATACCAATACCAATACCAATACCATACCATTGCATACCAATACTAATGCCATTGCCATGCAATGGTATGCATTGGCAATTATATGCATACCAATACCAAATACCAATACCATTGCATGGAAATGATATGCATACCGATTCCATACCAATACCAATACCATACCAATATCAATACCATACCAATATCAATACCATACTATACCATACCAATACCAATACCAATACCATACCATACCATACCATACCAATACCAATACCATACTAACATCAATACCATACTATACCATACCAATACCAATACCATACCATACCAATACTAATAATAATACCAATACCATACCATACCATGCCATACCAATATCAATACCATACCATGCCAATACCAATACCAATACCAATACCATACCATTGCATACCAATACCAATACCATTGCATGGAAATGGTATGCATTGGCAATGATATGCATACCAATACCATACCATACCAATACTAATGCCGTTGCATGACAATGGTATGCATTGACAATTATATGCATACCAATACCATACCAATACCAATACCAATACCAATATGCATTGCCAATACCAATACCAATATGCATTACCAATACCAATACCAATACCAATATGCATTGCCAATACCAATACCAATATGCATTACCAATACCAATACCAATACCAATATGCATTGCCAATACCCTTATGCCTTGCCAAAACCAATACCAATATGCATTGCCAATACCCTTATGCCTTGCCAAAACCAATACCAATATGCATTGCCAATACCCTTATGCCTTGCCAATACCAATACCAATACCATTTCATACCAATACCATACCAATACCATACCATACCATACCATTGCATACCAATACCATACCATACCATTACATACCAATACCAATGCCAATACCATTGCATACCAATACCATACCATACCATACCAATACCATACTAATACAATACCATACCATACCATACCAATAACATACCAATACCAATACCAATACCATGCCATTGCATACCAATAACAATACCAATACCGTACCATTGCATACCGATACCAATACCATTACATACCATTGCATGACAATGGTATGCCTTGGTAATGATATGCATACCAATACCATACCAATACCATACCAATACCAATACCATACCAATATCAATACCATACTATCAATACCAATACCAATACCAATACCAATACCATACCATACCATACCATACCAATACCAATACCATACCAATACAATGACATACCAATACCAATACCAGACCATACCAATACCAATACCAGACCATACCAATACCAATACCAATACCATTGCATGGCAATGGTATGCATTGGCAATGATATGCATACCGATACCATACCAATACCAATACCAATACCATACCATACCATACAAATACCAATACCATTGGCAATGATATGCATACCAATACCATACCAATACTAATACCAATACCATACCATACCATACCATACCATACCAATACCATTACCATACCAATACAATGCCAATACCAATACCAATGCCAATACCAATACCAATACCAATGCCAATACCAATACCATACCATTGCATACCAATAACAATACCAATACCATTGCATGATAATGGTATGCATTGACAATGATATGCATACCAATACCATACCAATACCAAACCAATACCAATACCAATACCATACCATATCATACCAATACCTATACCATTGCATGGCAATGATATGCATACCAATGCCATACCAATACTATACCATACCAATACCATACAAATACCAATATGCATTGCCAATACCAATACCAATATGCATTAACAATACCAATACCAATACCATACCATACCAATACCAATACCATTGCATGGCAATGGTATGCATTGGAAATGATATGTATACCAACACCATACCAATACCAATACCAATACCATACCATACCATACCATACCATACCAATACCAATACCAATACCATACCATACCATACCATACCATACCAATACCAATACCAATACCATACCATACCAATACCATTGCCAATAACAATACCAATACCATACGAATACCATACCATTGCATACCATTGGATGGCAATGGTATGCATTGGCAATGATATGCATACCAATACCATTGGATGACAATGGTATGCTTTGACAATGATATGCATACCAATACCATGCCAATACCATACCATTACATGCCAATACCAATACCATACCATTGCATACCAATACCAATACCAATACCATTGCATGGAAATGGTATGCATTGGCAATGATATGCATACCAATACCATACCAATACCAATACCATGCCAATACCATTGGCAATGATATGCATACCAATACCACACCGATACCAATACCAATACCATTGCCAATACCATACCATACCATACCAATACCATTGCCAATACCAATACCAATACCATATGATTGTATACCTATACCATTGCATTGCAGTGGTATGCACTGAAAATGATATGCATACCAATACCATTGCCAATACCATACAATAACATTGCCAATACCATACCACTGCATACCAATATCAATACCATTGTATACCAATACCATTCCATACCACAATGGTATGCATTCGCAATGATATGCATACCAATACCAATACAATACCATACCATACCATACCAATACCAATACCGATACCATAGCTAAAAATGCCTGTAAGAGTGTTCTTGAAAATCGACCTCATCTTAAGAAATTGCACTATGCCTCATTGACCAAAACCCTACTGCCAGAGATACTCCAACATATGGTTTTCCGGTCGATGGAATGATAGCATAGGGGCCCCACTAGATGAAAGCCGGTGCTCTCAATTCAATGCAACCGACGGTTCATGCATCTGATTCCCGGTTTGAGTTTTATTGTGAGTTGCAACTCACCTCCTCAAGCCATTTAGGGACATGTGGTCAATTTGGTCCAGAGGCATAAAATCCAAACCGAGTAGCATAACAAACTTCCGTAAGCTCTCACAAGTCTGCTTGGCAAAGGCCCACATGAATACACTAGCAAAAAAGACGCGATATAGTGTTCTTGAAAATCGATCTCCTCTTCAGAAATTGCACTATGCCTCATTGACCAAAACCCTAGTGTTGGAGATACTCCAACAAATAGTTTTTCGGTCGATGGAATGATAGCGTAGGAGCCCCGATAGCTGAAACCCGATGCATTGGATCTAATGCAATTGACGGTTCGTGCATCCGAATCTTAGTTTGATTTTTATTGATAGTTGCAACTCGCCTCCTCAATCCATTCAAGGACATGTGGCCAATTTGGTCCGGGGGCATAAAATCCAAACCGAGCAGCATAACAAAGTTATGTAAGCTCTCGCAAGTCTGTTTGGCCAAGGCCCATGTGACTACACTAGCCAAAAACCCTCGATAGAGTGTTCTTGAAAATAAAAATAAAAATCGAATTTTCCTCTTTTCATTAAGCTCATAAGTTTTATATGCATACTCGACACTTAGTGCCAAATACATCTCATGTCCCACATTCTTTGCTAGGGAAGGATTGCCACCTTATAAAACTTAACAATTTTCCATGATAATAACAAGAATATCATAAGTGCAATATGTCATAACTATATATGGCCCATGTTTGGAGTTTGAATCAACAAGTCAAAATATATGTGTAGCAAGAATAAACCAAGGTGCTTGTTAAAACAATATTTTTCCCTTTTCCTTGTTAAATTAAATTGCCAATACACCCCATCATTCATCCAAAAATCGGTTTCGAATTTCAAACTGTAGAGTCATCTTTGCAAGGTAGTCATGAACGCAATCAAATAAAAGCGCCTTTCATTATTATTCACATAACGATGTCCCACCTATTTAGTATATTATTAAATATATATAAGTAATAAGGCATTGCAACCCATTTGCAGACAGGGATTCCATGTTGCGCTTTTGGGCGTCAACAAACTGATGAATCCATAGGGAAATCTATTCCCAACAGATTTAAAACTCAGAATGTTTGGTCTTGCAGACTGATAAAAGTAATAAAAAATTGTTGAAAGGAATAGTTATGCAACAAGGGGCAAAAATATGGTTTAAGGAAAATAATGAGACGAGATTTCGAGGAATAACTTATGAAAAGTGATATGTATGAGGGGAGTTGGTCCTGTATTCCTAACAATCGAAGAAGACATAACAAATAATGTTTTTTAGACTTCCAAGGAGAATGCTTCTGATATGCTTTTGAATCTCAGGATGGAGGGAAGAAGGGGATAGCAGAAACAAGGAAGAAGACAAAATCAACTATCCTACAACAATATTGAAAGAAAAGAGCTATTTCAGCGATGTCTGAAAGGAGGACATCGTGACAGCTGTGTGTATCTTATTTTTAATCGATTAACAATACTTACAGAATGACATTGTTATGGAAAAACTGATCCAAACTTTGTCTTCTATGATTCTCTTTATGATCCTAACGATATTCTTGTTAGTGGACTCTGCTTGACCATTTCCCTAAGGGTAATAAGCATATGAAGTAAAATGTTTGACACTTAATTTAGTGAGAAATTGGGTCAATTTTACAGAAATGAAGGCTGGGCCATTGTTCGTAATGATCTCTAATGAGATGTCAAATTTGGAAAAGATGTTAGATTCTAGGAAAGAAATTGCCTACTCATCTTGTGTGTGTCTAAGAGGGACAACCTTGCTTCACTTAGTAAAGTAATCAGTGGCTATCAAAATAAAGATATGCCCTGCAGAAGATGGAGGATTGATAGGACCAATAAAATCTAGACCCCATTTAGAAAAAGGGAAATCCAGGAGGACAGGTTGTAAGGGCATGGCAGAAAGGCGTTCTCTGCCAGCAAATTTTTCGCACTTATCATAAGATCTTGCGAATTTATATCAATTGTAGAATATCGAAGGCCAATAGTAACCATTTATTATGATCTTAAAAGCAATAGCCTTCGCAGAAAAATGGCCACCGATGTGAATGACAGAAACTGATGATCTATGGATTTCATGTAACAATTTATGTGCTTCTTCATCATTTACACATCGAAGTAACAGACCATCAACAAACCTCCTAAACAAAAAGTCTCCTAAAATTATATACTTGGAAGCTTCAAGGCAAAGTCTGTTGGACACACCTACCACACTTAGAGGGGGGGTGAATGAGTGTGGGGCTCTTTTTCCCAAAACTTATCAATTAGCATTCAACATTTATTCATTACTCATTGCTGTCTTTTATAACCAGTTAGATGTGAGCACATATCAACAACATATATCAACAATATATCATCAACAAGCCATCATCACAATGAACACAAAGAACACAAGATGTATGTACAATTTTCTTTTTATTACGGACTACAATCCTTGGGGTTTATCAACAACAACTGAATAGAGTACAACTCTACAAGAGTACCAGCTCTATATGCAAGACTCAGCTTACATTCTCAACACCAACTGAGATGATGCAACAATCCTCAATAGATATCAATCTGTCAACAGGTACGCGACCTGTCAGTAGTGCAGCCCGCGTGTGCATGCACCCTAGCTCACTACAACCCGCGTGTGAACGCGGCCAGTGTATGATGTAACAAGCGTATGCTTCTGAGCAACTNACTACTGAATCATAAGAGTGCTGCTCACTCCATCCACCAAATCAACCAAATTGAGCCACATCATAGAAGCCATAGCAAGAATGCCCTAAGCATTCACAACATATCAAACAATAGCATCTATCAAGACAATAATGTAACCATACCAGTGTCTTAGTGATATATCTGAGGCCATAGAATGCAGATCTGGAACTTGCCTCATCATCCAAGATCTTGGCACCAGCTCAAACACAAATCTCCATGAGGTTATTCAGTCCACGCTCCATGTACACAATCAGCCCGCGTGTACACTCACCCTATACATAGCCAACTCGCGTGTACACGCACCCTATACACAGACAGCCCGCGTGGGCATCATAAAATAGGGTTTTCTGTGAATCCGAGACTTTTGCCGTCAAGATCTTCGACATTACCGAAACTTTGATGCGTCCATGAGATCCTCATCTCACTCTCTTCCTTAGAATAGATCTTCAATTATGGTCAAGAGATCCGCACCAATAAGATTCTCTCACAAGAAGCTCTCCATCAATACTCCAAAAAATATTCACAAGAAGCTCTCCATTGATCCACAAGGATTCTCACCAAATGTACATTTTACAAGAGATCCTAGCTTCTTATTTATACTTTCATCTTCTAGGTCACTTAACCCATTTTTAGGTTACTTAACCCATTTCTAGGTCACTTAACCTATTTTCCTTATCTTAGGGTTAACCAC
>JASDQU010712006.1:13056-27461 GCA_032191745.1 Picea mariana | reverse complement strand
GATGAGGGTCCTTTAACTTCGTAAGGCCATAACTCTCAAACCGTGAGGAATTATGTGACGTTCTACATACCACCAGAAATGGAATGACATGTACTATCCATATAGAATAGTATTATCTGAAAATGTATCATAACTCATACTATTACCCATCAAACAAACTTGGGTCCATTACCCAAACCTGGGGTCTCCAACTTCTCATGGCCATAACTCTCTAACCGTGAGGAATTATGTGACATTCCACATACCACTAGAAATGACATGGCAAGAACTATCCATCTAGGATATTTTCTCTGACAAATTATCTTTCCTTCATCTCATTATTCCACAATTAAGCATGGGTTCTCTTACTCCACAAAACGTCTTCCTGTGAGAGCTTTCACCATAAGGGGACCACTTTGGAGTTCATCCATATTTACTTCTTATCAACCATGAAAAAAAAATAATGAGTCATATTTACATCAAACACTATTGGGTCCATTACCCAAACCTTTGTGCTACAAGTCTTTCTTCAAGGGTTGACATCAATGACAACCAACCTTAATCAAAAAATTTAGGTTCAGGGAGCAGCCCAAGTGTGTCTCTTGTTAGGAGGAAAATAAAATGCCTAAGGAAAACATCTTGCAAGGTGAACTTAGGAAAATCAAGCCACCTAATTTTAATGGTGAACACCAAAAGGGTGAAGACACCAAGGCATGGTTATTGGAAATGAAGAAATATTTCCAGTTGCACGATTACCCCTCCTGGGTAGAAGCTAGAATTTCCATCTACAACTTGCAAGGAAAGGAAGCCATGTGGTGGGACCAACTTAAGCAATCCAAGAAACTCAATGAGAAAATGATATCATGGAGGAATTTCAAAGGATATTTCCAAGAAAAATATATTTCCAAGCATTACTATGAGATAAATATCAAACAATTATTTGAACTCAAGTTTAGAACCATGACAATAGAGGAATATGATAAGTGGTTCTTTGAATTGTTGAAGTATGTTGACTTCATCAAGGATGAGAAGGTCAAAATATAAAGGTTTCTAAGTGGGTTACCCTCCTTCTATAGTGACAATATTCAATATGACAACCCCAATGCCTTGGAAGAAACCATAAGGAGAGAAAGACACATTTATGATCAAAGCAAAGGAAGACCATTTTTCCAAAAAAATTGGAATGACAAGATGAAAGGGAAAAAGGAAAAAAGGAAAAAAGGTTTTAAGTAACATTTTTTCAGGAATATCTCCCAATCAAATCAACAAGATTAGTCATCCCAAAATGAGAACAAGACTATAGATTCATTTGGAAAAAGTCCAAGGAAACAACATGTTCAATGTTGGGGATGTGAGAGAAATCACTTATATAGGGACTGCCCTCATAAAGGAGAAATAATGAGGATTGTCCACAACATTCAGAATACTAAAACATTGAAATGCATGGGAGGAAGCATGCCAAGGATTTATGCATACTTGGACAACAAGCAAGCTGAATATCAATCCCCCATGATTGAAGTGGAAGGTAAGATTGAAAACCAGCCCATAGAAATTTGGATTGATTTTGGAGCTAGCCATAGTTACATAAATTCTAACATTGTTAAAAGATTTAACTTGAAAAGAAGCAGGCATAATAAATCTTGGTTAGTTCAGGGGGGTAAGAAGAAATTAATTATTTGGTTAAAGATTGTCAATTAGACATGGATGAACTCAACAAGAAGGTAGATGCAAACATCATACCATTAGAATCATATGATTTTATAATTGCCATGGATTGGTTGGAAAACCATCATTTTGTCATAGATTGTTACAACAAGAAAATCACATGTCTTGATGTGGAAGGGTAGCAAGGCAAGATTCAAGGTATTCCAAGAGATGTAGTTGTTAGATATATTTGAGCTATGCAGTTGAAGAAGAGCTTTAGAAAGGGATTTTAGATGTTTGCATCCCATATGGAGGAGGCAATGATAGACAAAGTGGAAAGAATTGAAGACCATCCAGTCTTAATGGATTTTGAAGATGTTTTTAGAGAAATTCCAGGATTTCCACCAAAGAGAGACATTGATTTCTCTATTGATTTGGTGTCAGGAGTTTTCCTAGTGTCCAAGACACCATACAGAATGGGTACACCAAAATTCAAGGAGTTGCAAATGCAACTTGAAGAGTTGTTAAAAAAGTGGTATATATGCCCAAGTTTGTCTCCTTGGGGAGCACTAGTTATTTTTGTGAAGAAGAAGGATGGAACCTTAAGGCTCTGTATTAATTTTGGGAAACTTAATAAGGTTACCATAAAGAACAAGTATCCTTCGCCCATAACTGATGATTTGTTTGATCAATTGAAAGGTGAAAGAATATTTTCCAAGATTCACTTGATATTAGGTTATCATAAAGTAAGAATAAAGGAAGAAGACAACATTCAAAACAAGATATGGGAATTATGAATTCACGATAGTGCCATTTGGTCTATCAAATGCCCCAACAGTCTTTATGTGTTTGATGAATGGAGTTTTCAAGGAGTTCCTGAAAAAGTTTGTAATTGTGTTTCTGGATGATATACTCGTTTATTCTAAGTCAAAAGAGGAACATAAGCAACATTTAAGAATGGTGTTGCAAGTTTTGAAAGAGCATAAATTGTATTCTAAGCTAAGTAAGTGCATATTTTACCAAAAGAAGATTCACTACTTGGGGCATATAATTTCAGCAGCAGGGATATAATTTGATCCTTAGAAGATAGAGGCCATTAGAGGATGGAAAGCACAAAATAATGTGACAAAGGTCATATCATTCATGGTTCTTTTTGGTTATTACCGAAGATTCATAAAAGGGTTCTCAAGGATTGCAAGTCCAATCACTTCCTTGCAAAAGAAGGGAGTGAAATTTGAATGAACTTACAAGTGTGAAGAGAGCTTTCAGCAGCTAAAAGAAATCTTTACAAGTGCACCAATATTGAAGATTGCAAACTCGGATGAAGATTTTGTTGTGTGCACCGATGCATGCAAGGAAGGGCTTGGTGGAGTCCTTAGTCAAAAGGATCATGTGGTATTCTATGAAACCAGAAAAATAAAAGATAATGAAATAAATTATGCTACCCATGATCTAGAGTTAGCATCAATTTTACATGCATTAAAAATGTGGAGAAATTACCTTATGGGCAAGAAATTTGAGCTAAGGACAACCCACTGTGGTCTAAAACATGTGTTTGGATAGACATCACTAAATGCTAAGAAAATTAGATGGATGGAATTTCTGAGTGAATATGACTTCGAAATTAAGGATATAAAAAGAAAGTAAAATCAAGTGGTTGATGCACTCAATAGAAGAGCTCATGAAGTTTCTATTGCAGCCATCAACATGTACAAGATAGATCTAAAAGAAAAAGTTATAGCAGCAAAAAATTTATATCAACACTATGTGAAAATGAAAGAGACTACAACAAGGTAATTTTTAGCAGAAATTTAATTCTTATGAGTTAAAAGAAGATGGATTTCTCATGTACAAGGGAACAGTATATGTGCCTAGTTCTAGTAAGAAGAAAAATGTAGTTACTAAAGGAGATGCATAATGTGCCATATTTCAGGCACCCAGGACATCAGAAAACAATTCTAGTCGTAAGAAGCCAATACTTTTGCGCAAAAATGAAGAAACAAGTAGCTAATTACATAGGCAAATGTCTAGAATGACAAAAGGTGAAGATTGAACATAGGCATCTAGCAAGTTTTCTACAACCATTTCCCATTCTGAAATGGAAGTGGGAATTAGTTACAGTTGATCTTATTACTAAGCTTATGAAAACAGTGAAGCAGCATGATTCCATCATGGTGGTGGTGGATAAATTGATTAAAGCAACACATTATATTCCAGTAAATACTATACAAAAGGAAGAAAATATTGCAAATATCTACACGAAAAAAGTTTCTAGGATACATGGAGTGCCTAAGGAAATAGTTTCAGATAGAGATCCAAATTTCACATCTAATTTTTGGAAAGGTTTGTTCAAGGGCTTTGGAACAAATTTAAATCTTAGTACAACATATCATCCAGACTCAGATGGGAAAACAAAAAGGACTAACATGATAATTGAGGACATGCTTAGAATGTATGTGATGGATCAGCCATAAAAGTTGGAAAATTATATTCATTTAGTTGAATTTGCCTACAATAATGGGTATCATACCTCATTGAAAATGACTCCATTTGAGGCATTGTATGGTAGAAAATGTAACACAATCATGAGTTGGGCTAATCCAGTAGACATAGTAGTTATTGGGCTAGATTTGTTAAAGGAAATGGAAGAGAAAATGACAAAGATAAAGAAGAATTTAAAGGCTACCCAAGATAGGCAGAAAATTTATGTAGACAAGAACAAAGTGTTTAGAGATTTTAAAGTGGGAGAAAATTTGTTTTTGAAAGTGAAGGAGAAGAGAATTTCGCTAAGATTAGGAAGCTACCCAAATTTGATAGCAAGATATTGTGGACCCTTTGAAATACTAGAAAAGATAGAACAATTGCATACAAGATAGCGTTGTGTTCATCAATGAGAGTGCATGATTTATTTCATGTTTCATTATTAAAGAAATATGTTCCTGACCCTAACCACATAATTGATTGGAATGTGATCCAGGTGGAGCACGAAGGGGATTTCTAGGTAGAACCAATACACATCCTAGACCGAAAAGTCAAGGTTCTCATGAACAAAGCCATAGGGTTGGTATAGGTTCAATGGACCTCTTGCGGTACTGAATATGATACACGGGATAATCAAGAAAACATGTGGGAAGAATACCCGTAAAGTTTTGACATTTTTGAAGAAAACATAATGCACGACTCTATTTTGAGTAGCTAAAATTTTGGAACCACATCTCAGAGTCCTAAGAATGGCTCATTCGTTGGGTTAGCCTTGATAAACGGATGGTATATCCCTTAGTTTATCCTAGATAAATAGATGGTACATACCTTGGGTTATCCTTGGTAAATGAATAGTGCATTCCTTGGGTCACTGAGTTGAGAGGAACGTGAGATTATGGTTGGAGTTGTTAAATTGAGAATTTTTATTTCTAAGTATTGTGATGTAAATTTTTATATATATGTATATCAGCATAGGGTGCACCAAGTATGGCACACAATTGTAGGGGAGGGGGAATGTAACATCCCCATTATAATCCCCATTTTAATTAATGCTTATGTAGATATAATGTGTGGCTACGACCAAAGCGATGTAATATGTGAATTGTATTTCTATGTTTTAATAATAAAACATGATGTCAACTGCTAAGGGGACATGGACAAGAGAGTCGGGCTGAATTAATCCAGAAGAGAGGGGAGTGTCTAGGATAATGGAGAAGAGGGGTCCAAGGGGGAAATACCCATATATATTAATTTAACCCATTTTCCTAAATTTGCTAATTGTATATGAACCTTCCAATTTTTTATTAAGTGTTCCCAAATATAATCATTGAATACATATAAAAGGGTGGTTGTGAGTGGTCACATCCCAATGTTATTGGGCACATGAGGATTGATTAAAATCATCTTGGGGAATAGTGTGAGTCAAGAAAGGCAAGACAAAGGGAGGAAATTTGTATGGGTTGGGACAACAATTTTACACATTGAGTTTTTTTGCATGAGGAAGGTGTACAGAGAAAAATAGAGAGCTTGGATCTGTTTCATCCTTGGATGGATAATTCCAATGAAATATGAAGCGTATTAGAGCATAATTGGAGCTGGATATTCAATATCCAGGTTTTCAGACTGTAAGAGTGAACTCCTATGTGAGTTGCACTAAAACAACAAGTGGTTGTTGTTGGTTGGCTAGTAGTTTTCCTAGCAGGAAGTTCCCTTGATTTCCAAGCTAAGAGATTCCTAGATACCTGTGCCAGAGAGACCCTGATAAAAGAATGGGATTCCTGAGGGACTGAGATCAGTTAAGGGGTACATTCCTTGAGTTGGGCAAGTCAAGAGAAAGAGATATTGTGGAAAATCGAGAGATTTGTAAGATAATATTAATTGGGTTGTGAGTTTTGTTAGTTGTGAGTGGATTGTGAGAGACAACCTTATTTTTTGGATTACTAGCCTCATCTCGGGGGTGACTGGTTGTTGATATTTGGAACATTTATTCTATGGTTGGGTGGAAGGTTCATCCCAATCATTTGTTTGCACAAACGTTTTTATAAGATAAGTGTTTTATCTTACTGTTGTGTAAATGTATGTGTTTAATGGTTGTGCATCAACTCTTTGTAAATGAAAACAATTTATATCTTGTTGTAATGAGTTGTTTAGATACATTTCATGTTGATTATTATCATGGTGTAGATGCTTCTATTTTTATGATTGTAGATGGTAGTTAAATCTTTTCTAGTTCATAGTTGTAAGCTACAGGAAATGAGTTGACTATAAATGAATTAAATTAGTTAGTATAAATTTTAGTTTTATGTATATTCCACACTATAAAGTCCCTCGGTTGGGTTGGGAAACATTACACCATGGGGTCCTGCAGTTTTCTTCCTTGGATTTGTCGATGACCTAAGAGCATTTGGGATGATGTCATAAAGTGTACCTGACTGCAAATAAATCAAATCCAAGTGATGGGAATGTAGAATGGCATGCTCCTCGATGATCACCTCGACCATAGATACATCTTGGCCAATGGGTGGTAGGAGGGAATTTGGGAACCACTCCATTAGGATTCTATCCATAATATAGGTCTTTATCATCCTACGTTTTCATATTCACTCATGTATATGATCAGAAAGGTGAGTGGAATTATATTGACGTAGTTAAGTCAAGATCTTCGTTCCTATCTTGTACCATATGGGAAAGTGGTGATGTGTAAGGAATGTCATCGCTAATTTATTGAATCTCTTAAAGAAACTTCCTTGTAATCCAATGTACCATTTAGCGATAGCTCCGATCAGGGATCATTGGAAAATATGTAGCCTCACAATACCATCCATCAAACAATTGGAAGAGCACCATAATTGGTATGTCATAATATGTGTAGAGGGGTCTTCTCTCAACTTAACATCAACTTTCGGTATGTCTGAATGTATTTTATGAGGAATATCCAACCATGAAGGGTTTTGGGAAATAGGGTCATTTTTAAACCTCGACAAATCATGTAGATATAACATTTCTAAGAAAGGAAATGACTCAAATGAAAATTGGGAGGGAGATGTAGTCTCTACTATTCTAGATGAACCCTGCAATCCCCTTACATTCATACTACCACAAGTTTATTGATTTGTTCTCAAAGAGTGAGTGCCCATAGGGATGGTGGAACTTTTGAGAGCATGACTACTCCCTCAACTAGACATGCCCCCGAGGGAATTTTCCCTAAGGATAAATGTAGACCCTCCAAGAAGAACGTTCCCAAAACTAGTCTCATGGAAGAAACCCCCAAAACTAGATGTGTTAATAAAGGGAAAGCCTCCCCAATTTGAAACATTTCCCCCAAGGGTTATGTCCCCACAGAAAGGTGTGCTAACCCATGAGAATTTGAAACCTACGGACATACTACTACCCCCAGCATAACTAGAGAAAGCCCCAAAACTACTAGGAATATTCCACCCAAAATGTAAACCCACACTTGATGATGTTGGGATGCCCATAGGATTGGTGGAGGTGGAAGGGATTCCACCCCCCATGCTGAAACCAAGGCTCATCCCCCCACTCAAAGAGGATACAAATGTGGGCATTAGAATGGAAGGTATGGGCATAGGAATGCTAGGTATACTAACAGATGGAAAGGAAGACACATTCAACATCCCCCAGATCAAGGACCAGTAGAAAAAGGCATGGACGGTGTAGGTCCAATGGAGCTAAGGGATGGTAATATGGGCATCAAAGGGATGCCCCCAAGGGGATTTCCCCCAGTACCACTTGAGGATGGGATTGATGTATCAACTACACTAGATGAAACACTCAGTCCTATCATAGTGGGAGGATTGTTGAACAAAGAAAAAGGATCACTAAAAATATCCCCTACCTGGACAAGTAGAGGTTCTTCAGGATCAATTAAAGGAGGGTTAATTTTTGGTGAAGGACCTTCATTGACCACTTCCAATTCAACAAAAATAGTCTCCTCAAGAAAAATATAATACCATTGAAATTTGTGGTCACCTACTTCATGCCACTTGAGAGGTGGTTGTACCTTCATGATGGGTTCTAGTCCTCACAATCAATGGGACTGATGCGCTAATTCATCCACGGTGAAAATGATAGGTGTAAATCAAACACAAATCAACCTAATGATAAAAACAAGAAAAACAATGGCTCAAAGGTCCTTCCAAAAACCAACCCTCTGGGGGAGATGAAGTCCCCACAAGATTGGCTAGTGAAGGTATGAGGAGAAGTTATGATTATCTACATGAAACATCCCTAACTGGTGCAAGCACTCTTTATTAAGGTGGGAACTCTCTGTGGGAAATGAGATTGTGAATCAACATCTTCCCCAGGTACTATATGCATGTCCCATCTGCATTCACCTACGTTGGATACCTAGGAATTGTCACCAAGGTTACCACCTTACAATAAATGACTAGGCGAATAGTCATAGGTCCGAATGCATGAAAGGGTATGGTAACTAATCCCAAAGCTTCGAAGGTGTTACCTGACACAGAGGTGTGGCACTAACGAAACCCTTGTATACGTAGAAATCGAAGCGATATTGCAAACACCAAAACAAGAAGAGAAGGGTATTCTCCCTACTTTCCCCAATGTAACCTCATGCTTAACTCTTGTGTTAGAGGATCATCCCAACACATCGGTTTCAAGAATGGATTTACACTCTTTAATGACTCTATGTTTTATTTTATGGCCTTGGAGATTTTACTCTCCAACCCTAATCCAAGGTCATAAATCTATCTAATGTTGGTTCACTATCAAAGAAATGTGTCTAATTAATTTTAGATTGCGCAAATTATTTTTAATGGTTCTTTTTTAATTCAAATGGAGATATATTACACTTTGGTGATGTTATGAATCTTGACCCAACCAAGCAAATGCAAAAATTACAATGCAATTCATTCACTTTGATGAACTCTAGCTATGGGAGGGAGAGATAATTTTTCCTTTTCTTTGCAAACTTTAGAAACACAACCTCACACACCAAGAAACCTTACAAACAATTTAGACCCAAAATGGAGCCAAACACTCTCACAATGCACTATGATTCTATTGATTCAAAAGCACACAAGCACGCAAAGATTTTTTTTTTTTTGTTCTTTTTCTAATTATAATGCAAAAAACTTCTTAGACTAATTAAGAAAATAAATGAAAATAGAAAACAATAAATGTCAAGAAGAGGGTTTTAATAAATTGGGAATGATGCTAAACAACCCACTCCAATGTCTCTACAAAGATCTCACCCAAAATCACTTTAAATGCTAGATCTAGTAATGAATAACACTTACAAAAGGGAAAAATAATGCAATTTGTATCACACCTTACCAAATATGTTGAGTTCACTTCCCAACTTAATAGGATCACTAGACAACAAACAAGTCTATCCAAACAATCCAAAATCAATTACACAATCACACCCAAACAACAAATGAACATAAAATTATTGACTAGACAACTCAAACGAAGGTAAATCTTTCACAAAACAGACCCACAAAGACCTCTAGGACCAGATAGATATGATATGATATCATAAGTTTGGAAATTATGCAATTCCCCCAATTTATCGGGATCATTGTGTGACATAGGTGGTTCAACAAGCAACTATAGTAATGTGACCTCTATACTACAACAAGCGACTATGTAGAAAAAAAAATTACAAAAAGGATATACTCCATACCTGTATCATATCTAAGAGATCTAGACCTATGGAAGAATACAGAAAAGAGAAAATGAATCAGAAGAAGAAAACAAAAGGTATACAGGTAAGGAATTCTAGAAAAGAATCAAAATATTCTTCCCCAGTGGATTTGCCAGTTCTTTTATGGGATAAATTTCACAAGGATATCACAAGATAGATGGCAAGATCTACCTAGGATCTATCTATTGATCCTAGACAAAAAGAAGGCTATACTCCTATGGATTTCCTAGACTCAAGTAGATATATTCATAATTAACCTAATGAGTGGTAGAGACAACATATATTGATATGTGGGATGTCCTTCATATATCCTGGCTTATGCATATCTAAAGTCCCAACTCCAATATTTGCAGTTTGATTCCTATACACAAAAGACAAACAATGTCTTTCTACCTCTTGTCGGCACAGGGGTAGACCCAGGGTTCAATGCTACAACCACGCACAAAAAAAACCTTAGCTACCGGCCCTTTTGGCAACACCTACGAACCAGATGAATTCTCACCCGAGATAGAGGTAGGGATGGTTGCAGGAATCAAGTCTCTGCAACCTTAGTTGGGACACAGATCTGTGATTATAATACTTAATAGAGCACTTACCATCAACAGTTCATCAATATTCAACCAATAACTACTGCACGGATAGAATAAAGCATCGCATCATTCACTTAGATCTAATGTATTTAAGCAATTTATCATAGAAAGGCAGGTTATATCTAGCAGATCAAGCACTAAGCACCCTCATATAGATCAGATCTAACATTCTTACACATCATTAGCACAAATCATAAGCATATTTATCTATCTCTATCAAAGCACTTAGCAAGAGAAGTTATAAACACATTAAGACAAGAACAAAGAGGAACAACACAGTGTTTACATGGTTCACCCCCACCCTAGGGATACATCCACCATCTCTTCTTATTTATTGTCTTCAATCAATCGATTACATCCACAGAGCCTCAAAAACCTTACTCCGCATAGGACAGAAGATCTGTGCAACTTGCTAGATCCTTCTTCCTTGCATTCCAACACAAAGCCTTCTACAGTCTTGCTACAATGACTTGCACCTATCTCTGCAAGTCTCACACAGTATGCATGAAGCCTTACAATTCTTGATCACACAAATCCAACTCTTAGCACCTAGCCAACTTGCACACACTAACATCACATAGATGCCTCTCCTTACATTTCTTATACATCTATTTATACATACAAAATAGGCCTAAACATGGATAAACCCATGGGCCAACATCCCATGCCTGTTACATAATCCCAAAAACCCAAAAAGGACCCAAAAAAGGGGATGAGATCCGTGATCTCTACTTCATCTTGCGCTCCTCCTTCGACAGGCTATCGAAGTCCCAAAATAGGTCAAATTTGACCAGATACCAACAAAACTTGGTCAAGGGCCAACAAGCCCCCAACACTCACCTGTGACTCGTCTCGAGTCACTCTAATGTAGGAAGTTCTGCTTTGAATGCTTCAAGATTGGCTCGAACTACTTCGACTTGCTTCTATGCTACAAGCTCTTATTCAGCAAATTCTCGAATGACTGCATCATTCACAGGTCCTTCTAGGCATTGTTATGCTGCAGTGCTAACCTGTTCCAGTTCTGCTCCCTGGCCTTCTACCTCTGTGAACAATTGATAGGACTTATCTTGTACAGGTTGGAGTTTATAAGTTATTTCCATAACTCTTTTCTAGATAGTATGGATTTGTTGTTGTGCAGTGCGTTTCTCTTGGGAGTGCTTCATTCTTTCCACAGCAGACAGGGACTTCAGCTGTGCTTGTATCTTTTCAGCTTGGTACTTCGCTTCTTAGAGTTACGACTCTAGTGCCTACAACTCTGGGTTCTCAGTAAGTTTCTCATTTTTCTAGGCACTGAGATCAGCAAATTTCTTGCATTGTAAGGTAAGGGACTTTATCCTTTCAACTGTGCTCCTAGCAATTACTTCTCTTTGGTCCTTTAACTCCTGTGGGGTATCTGGCATAGTGCATAGTTCTAGGTCTACAATGCATTGTTGTGGCTAATGGATCACTTCTTCAATTTGCACTAATTGCTTCGTGACTTGATCCTCTACCTTTACTTCTATGAAAGTCACAGAGCACAGTTCTCTGTTGACCGCTTCCTTCACTTCGAGTTTCTTGGTGAGCAAATGTTCTTTGCCTTGCTACAATTGTGCCTTTTCTTCATCGAACTTTGCTTGGAGAGCGCTCTTTTCTTGTTCGGCAGCTCTATGTTGTTCTACAAGTACTCCCTATACTTGTACCAAAGCCTGGGTGGCTTGTGCTGTTTCCTCTTGCGCTCGTTGAAGATGAGCTTTGACTGTATCAGCTAAGCAGTGGAGTTAAGCTGGCTCATCTCCCACTTCTGGCTCTCCCGACATAGTGGAGACTATGTGGATGGATTATAAGGCTTGTTGTACCCCTCAGAGTTTAGTCTCAATTCAATCATACAAATCCTCTTTCTTTGCTTCTTGTTTCTCTATTGTTTACAGCGAAGCATCATTCAAGGCTGCTATGAGGAAGTCAAAGTCATCAGAGGTGAGGACGATCTGCATCTTTTTCATAGTGGCCTTCAATTTCTTTCGAGAGGAAGGTTTCAAAGGATAACCTTTCCTCTTCTTTAGGAGATCAGCCTCGTCACCCTGTTGTTGTTCGACCTTTGTGTCATTCAAATCTACACTATCACCTCCTTGCTCTGGTGAGATGAAAGTAATCTTCACAGATGCACTATCTAAATCATGGACCTCTTTGGTCTTATTTGTATTGTTCGGTCCAGGTGTATCCTGCGCAGTTTCTAGGTTGTTGATGAATGATATCTCTACATGGTCTGCTGGAATGAGGAGGTCTGTCGACTAATCCTTGGTGATCTCCTCCAATTCCTTCTCCGTTAGCTTATAGTAGGATTGGAGTTGTTGTTTTTGTTCGTCTATGTGCGTTGTGATGTAAATGAAATGTCGATCAGCACTGAACTTCATCAAATGCCCGAATCGGTGTATAGTGTTCGGTGTCATGTGAGGCTCAGACTGTATGGCTATCTTCAGCTAATTGTAGTATGTATGGAACACAACATTTGACTTCCATTTCTTGTTCATGTCACTTGAGTACCATAATTTACTGAACTTCACAGCCAATGGTTCGAAAGGATCGATGTTTGGGAAGGTCACACCTTCTGGCATATCCCAAGCAATGATAGTGATCAAGATCAAGAGCCAGTTGAAATGGAATTCATATCCTTGATATTGCACTTCTTTGTAGTCAAGTTCCAACTAGTTCACCAGGTACTTTTCCCAATTCATTTGTAGGCCCTCCACACACTTCCCTATGAAGTCGACTACAAAACCACTCCCTTGGGTGGGTCATTTCTTGCATACTAACTTCCCTGCAATCATATGACAGGCAAGGCACCCTGGGCCATTCTGAATAGAGGCTACCTTGTAGCCTCATGTGCCCTTCTTGACATCGCCATAAGTATCCTTGATCCTTTGTGCGAGAGCACGGTCCATGGCTTTTCCAGGATATAAATCCTATGGGTCGGGTCCTTGCATACTCAAACCTTTGATTTGATTGATCAAGGTCAGATCAAATGTGATACGGTGGTTTAGCCACAAGTATATGCCATGGTAACAAGACAACAACATCTTGACACATGCATTCACCTCTTGGTTTCATCCAAAATGGGGAATTTTCATGACATTGAGTAGGGTGGATTGCGCGAGGTTATGGTTCCATGCTTGGGGAATTACCTTTGAGTTTTTCCATTTTTTTCTAGTAAGATACCTATGTGGGGCCAACATGTTGTATACTTTGTAATCTCCAAGGTTGAAGTTGCTAAAATTCAATGTTGTGATCTTATCTTGGCTTGCACTGCACGTATCCCCTTCGAGAGGTACGCAGTGACCAAGGTGTACTCGAAATATCAAGGTACGTTGCCGCAGTTTACAACACCTCTTAAAGGTGGTATATAGGTGGGTAGGATAGTCGGGATCAATTTAGCATTCGCTAAGTCATCCTTGCGCTTAGTTCTCTTCTCATCGGACGACCGGGATGGTCCTGCTCCACGAGCAGTAGATGGAGAAGCTGGCAGTCCTCTCATGGATGATGCTTGTATACCTATAGACATCAACATGACTCTTTCAATCATGAGGTTGATCAAAACTTCCTCAACCACTCTTTCTGTAGCGCTCAACTTGTCTGACATACACGCTTGGGGTTAACAATCTCAGGTTCAGGGGGTATCTTAGACACAGTAACGAGAGAGAGAGAGAAGAAGCACAATGATCTTTGTATAAACTCAACTTAGTCTACAGGCTCAAATTCTCAATTGGAAAAAATTGTTCTCGGTGCGTGGTGTGGTGGGATAAATAGGTAACTCGACAAAAGGTCGCTTGCAATGGGTATGAGGCCTTCATTAACTAAATTATGTCTGTTATGGCGTGGTCCCAATGGTCAGATGGTGAGTTGGTTGGACATAAATGGATTTCTATCCATTCAAAGATTGATCTAACGGTTATAACATTCCCAACGGTTATATTGCTTTGCCATGGCAAAGTGCCATGTGTCATTTTTCTGATATCCCGGCGAAGCTCCAATTCTGCAAATTTTTC
>JASDQU010712005.1:4338-21322 GCA_032191745.1 Picea mariana | reverse complement strand
AGGGTTCTCTAATATTTCTCATCCCATTACTTCTTTGCAAAAGAAGGGAACTAAATTTGAATGGACACTCAAGTGTGAAAATAATTTTAATCTGTTGAAGGAATTACTTACTATTGCACCTGTGTTAAATATTGTTGACCCAAATAAACGTTTTTTGATATGAACAAACACATGCGAGGAAGGACTTGGGGGAGTCCTCATGCAAAATGGACATTTCATTGGGTATGAGCCCAAAAAGATTAAGGAACATGAGAGGAACTATGCCACACATGACTTGGAACTTGTTTCCATTGTTCATGCCTTGAGGATGTGGAGGAATTATCTCATGGGGAAGAAATTTGAATTAAGAACATACCAAATTGGCCTAAAGTATCTTTTGGAAAAACCAACCTTGAATGCCAGGAAAACAAGAGGCCTAGAATTTCTAAGTGAATATGGATTCGATATCAAGCATATCAAGGAAAAGGAGAATAAAGTTGTCGATGCACTTAGTATAAGAGTGCATCTCATGCATGCTACTACTGTCAATATCCATTAGTTAGACTTGAAGAGAATAATTTTAGATGGTCTTGATACAAACCAGCATTACCTGCAGGTAAAGTAAAACTTACAGCAAGGAGACGTACATCATAAAATAAAGGAGTATGAGATAATGGAAAATGGATTACTCATGCATAAAAATAGAATCGATGTTCCTAGTTCTAGAGAACTGAGGAATTTGGTACTGAAGGAAACGCATGATGTTCCTTATACTGGGCATCTTGGTTACCAGAAAAAAATTATAGAAGTAGGAAGCCAATTCTTTTGGTAGAGAATGAATAAGAATGTTTCTGATGAAATCACTCGATGTATGGAATGTTAGAGGGTGAAGGTTGAGCATAGGCACCCAGTGGGTTTGTTGTAGCCATTGCTAATTCCAGAGAAGAAATGGGAAGTGATCACCATGGATTTCATCACAGGATTAACTAGAATGAATAAGAAACATGATTCAATCATGGTGGTGGTTGAAAAATTAACAAAGGATGCTCATTTTGTGACCGTGAAGAAAACACTTACAATGGCTAATATTGCATAAATTTTCATGAAGGAAATTGCTAGGTTGCATGGGATACCTAGGAAAATCGTCTTGGATAGAGATAGAAAGTTTACCTCCATTTTTTGGAGGGGATTGTTTAAATGATTTGGCACAAATCTAAACTTTATCACCACATATCATCTCTAGATAGATGGTTAAACACAGAGAGTCAATCGAATAATTGAATACATGATGAGAATGGATGTGATGGATAAGCCATCTAAGTGGGAAGACTACTTACACTTGGTTGAGTTTGCATATAATAATGGGTATCAATATTAATTGAGAATGAGACCATTTGAAGCCTGGTATGGTAGGAAATGCGATACTCCAGTAATCTAGGACAACCCAACAGATAGAGCGGTACTTGGGTTGGAGTTTCTCAAGGACATCGAGGACTAGGTGGTTAAGATCAAGAAGAATTTAAAGGCATATCGGGATAGAAAGAAAGTTTATGCAGACAAGAACATGATAGTTAGAGAATTTAAAGTAGGGGAGAATTTACTTTTGAAAGTGAAGCCCAAGAAAATATCTTTGAAATTGGGTAGTTGTACAAAGATGGTAGCCAGATTCAGTGGTCCATTTGAAATATTGGAAAAAATAGGACTAGTTGCATACATTCTTGCATTTCCTACTTCCATGAATGTGCATAATGTATTTCATGTCTCTTTACTAAAGAAATATGTACATGATCCTAACCATGTTATTGATTGCCATTTGATTCAGGTAGAGACAAAGGGAGATTTTCAGGTTCAACCAGTGCAGGTATTGGACAAAAAATTCAAAATTCTTCGGAATTGAGTTATAGAGATAGTAAAAGTTAAGTGGACCTACTACGGTCCTCAAGATGCTACCTGGGAGCATGAATATTCCATGTGGGTAGAGTACCCATATTTTTTTGAATAAATTTGAAATTTTGATCTCTATTTTGTATATGCACTGAGGACAGTGCCAAAATATGGGGGAGGGAATGTAACACCCCAGGTTTCACCCTAATTTTAATTAATGTATTGTTACAATTCTTAGAGGCTTGAGTGCCCTAAAAATTATTAAAGGGCCAATATGCCCAAGAAATGTAATGTTTTGATCATTATTAATAATAAACACATCATTGGCTACGAGACAGACAAGAACAAGAGTTATAGGGGGCTATGATTTCTTGAAAGAGGGGGATTGAGGGGATAAATCTTTATTCCTAAGTTAATTACCCTTTTTTCCTAAGGGAGGGGATCGGTTGTGTGATATTCTTGGGGAATCTCAGGAGGTTCTTGATTTCCCCATGAAAATACTTAAATCCATCCTTGTTATGATTGTGAGTTTGGTTGTTGGATCGTCTGCTCCATCACCTCTACATTATCCCATTATTTCCCTCACACACTTCCATCCATGACTTGGGGCCTACATATCTAAGATGCATTGGCTTGTCCCCTATTTTTCTCACAATTGCGAGTCCTAAGAGTTCCAACATTGAGATTATTGACCAGCTGTGATGGAGGCCCTAGTAGAAAGGAGAAGGAATAACTGAGGGACTACATGGAAGAGAAGGGTGGAGGTTCATTCTCTCGGGAGATACAACATGGGTAGAAGAGAGTTGAGTACTTGGATTGTTGTGGGTGTTGGGAAACCTGTGAGAGCTTGAGAGATGACTGGTTTGGGAACCCAAGTACACTCTAGAACTATCCTTGTGGATTCATATCCCTGGCTCAGGGGTGACATTGTTGTTGAGATTTGAAGAAGTGGCGTCTACGGTTGGGAGAAACATCCTTGTTCTGCAGCTAGTTGGTGTCACCATTTTATAAATATAAGTTCTCTCTATTGTGATATTATTATCTGTGTATGAATGAATTCCACTGTGTATTTTAATTATTGTTTAACTAAATCTTATATTATGCATGATTGTTGGATATTGTTGTGCATGTCATTAAATCTTGTATCTTATGCATGCTTATTAATTACATAAGGTATTTGTAAGAGTATGAAGTCCAAGGGTGGGCTTGCAGGTAGCATGCCCCAACCTGTGGGTGGCTGGGGATGTTATAGATTGTTATCAGAGATTCTGGTTGAAACACAGGGCCGGTATGGGTTGGTTCTATTCGTCAAAGTCTCATCATTGAGATCGAACTCTTACCATGAAGTTGAAAATATCAGGAGGAATGGTGTTGCAGAATCTATGGAGGAGATAGAAATTCATATATTGGTTGTAATGGGTTTGAAGGATCATAACTGTCCCCTTCGAATTTGGGAGTGATCACCACTGTAGTATCATGAGAGATCCAAGATTATTGGATTGGAGGACATGTGAGCAGGGGTTGTCTAATGTAAAGGAAGAAAGGGCTAAGGTCACAATTGTTGGATTATATGGGAGAGAGAGAGATCAACAGACAACAGGCATTACAGGGAACCAAGTTTCATGTGAGTAAATTTCCCAAAGTGGTCTCGCAATCCAAACCATGATTTCACCGAGGGGGTTATATGTCAACGTCAGGAGAATTGTGGGGTGAAAAGAAGGTTACTCCAAACCACTGATGCACACCCCCATAAATTGAAAGGCATGCAATGATGTGACATGTTGGTTCTCAAACATCAAAAATCTATATAGCTGAAGTGGTTGGGAATTGTCGATATGTAGGAGGACACATGTCAACCGATCATGTGCTCCACATAAAACACTCCGGGAAAAAGTGAGCGAGGAGAAGGTTTGAAGTTTGATACTTATGAAACCTGAATACTTGAAAGGATCTCAACCATTTATCTGTAGAGAGGCATGCGTCGCTAGATCTAGGGCTTCAGATAAAATCCAGTGGGGCCAGATAAGTTTTGAAGTTTGATATTTCCAAAGTCTGGAGTCCTGATGAAATCATAGTCATTGATACCTGGGAGACACACATCAGTATATCACAAAATTCAGATAAAAAAATTTCAAAAAAAAGGTTGAGGTTTGAGATTTCCGAAGTCTGGAGACCCGAAGTAAAACATAGTCGTCATATTAAGGAGGACACGTGGTGTAGATATTTGGACTCTGGTTGAGGACCCGAAGTGAATCTTAGTCATCTAATCTAGGAGAACACATGGCGACAGATTGGCCAGTTCGGGAGAATTGGAAGTGTTCTAGTATGGAAACTCCCGAAATCCCAAACTTTGAAGAACTCAAGTGATGGGGACCAATGAAGTCACCTAGAGGTGGTGTGGACCCTAGAATTATCGAAGTGATGTGGCTTTCAGACGTCACCTGGGATGACGTGGACACATGGGATATGTGCCACATGTCAGTAATTTTTGGGCATTTAGAGTATTGAAAAGTCAGTTAGAATGTGACATATGGCACCTACCTGATTGGGCCACTTGTATGCTTCCAGTATTTCACCACATGGCAAGAGATCATGCAATCTGGAGACTGGGCACTTCACAGGGGAAATATGTAACAGGTTGCATTGGGTTGAAATCTCCTGAAGCTCGGAGTACATATCGACCATTGATTCCATAAGACACACATCGAAGGATCATCGACTTCAGGTGAAATCACTCTGAGAGAAAGTGTAGGAGGGAAGTTTGAAACTTTCGAAGCTCTAAGAGCTGAAGCGATTCATAGTCACTGATTTGTGGGAGGAAACACATTGATAGATCATGAACTTCATGTAAAAGCATTATGGGAGGAGGAAAGTGAGTAAATTTGAGACTCCTAAAGCCCAGAGTCCCAAAGTGGATCTTGATCATTGATTGTGACAGAGGATGAGTACCATTGATTCAGTCCTAGATGAAAGTTCCAAAGTCCCAAAGCTCTAGACAAGTTCTTTTTTCAACTAAGCACAGGGTCATGGTCATGGTTATATGTATATCGAGAGATGAGGCAAGGTGGGATAAGGGTAAAATTGGTTTTCCTCGAGATAGAAAAGTGCTAAGGAAGGATTTAGTCACGGTTTCTAGTCATGGTCACCTCGAAAGTGGTTTGAAAGAAGCCCCTACGCAGGATGAAATTCTGTGTCATCCAAGGATAACAGGACACTGTTATTTTCAGAGAATTGGGATATGGTATCCATGAACAAAAAAAGAAATATACATGTAGCATGGTTTGGAAATTATATTTATCATATGCATAATTCTAACAAAATGGTCGCTTGCACATTCTACATAATTAAAGGGTTTAAACAAATCAACTCATGATGCGTATTGAGGAAATGGAAGAAGGTGAGGGATCCTCCAATTGTGATAAGGAGGACAAAGGACAAAATACTAGAGTGGGTAATGCAGAGACAGAGTCCAATGGACGCAAGGGAAAATGAGAGCATGAAACGTTAATAGAAATGGTAAGAATCCTGAATATGGAAGTGCAGAGCTACAAAACAGAAAACGAGAGATTGATGAGAGAGAAAATTCAGATAAATGCTTGATTGTTGTAGAGCTTAAATAAGTTGTAGAGGTGAACGAGGAAGGGATAAAACTCAATACAAGACGAAGGAGGCAAGTGTCATGAAATAAGAGATGCTCGTGGAAGAGTTAGTTATTCGATAAGTGTTAGCAGAGCTCATGGAAACCACTCACCTCCTTACTTAGAAAGAAAGTTTGATGCATCGGATGATCCTGTAAGCAGTTCAGAGGTGTCCCTTGTCAAACAAAAAAAAAGGAAACAAGAGGTATATAGTTTGCAAGGACAGTTGAGGAAGCTCAAGACACCTTCCTTCGATGGTGAAAGAGAAAGGGAAGATGGTGTCAAAGCATGGTTTCTTGGGCTCCAGAGATATTTTCAATTGCATAACTATTCATCAAACCTAGAAGCCAAGATTTCCACCTACCATTTACATGGGAATGTTGCGATGTGGTGAGACCAAATGAAGAAAGTGGAACATGTTAATGAAAGTAGGAATGCCTGGAAATAGTTCAAGAAGTATTTCCAGAAGGAGTACCTTTCAGAGCATTTATATGACAACAAAATGTAGGAGTTATTTGAACTCAGGTTAGGAAGCATGACTATGGAATATTACGAAAATAATTTCTTGGGATTGTTAAAATATGTTAAGTTCATTGGTGATGAGAAAGCGAAAATATAGAGATTTCTAAGTGGATTTCCAGCCTGTTAGAAGGAACAGATCAAGTATGATGAACCTGGGACCTTAAACTATGCAATCAGGAAGGCCAACTACCTGTATGAGCAAGGCCAAAGATTGGTATTGCAATTAATGAGAGAACATCATTTGTATGCCAAGTTGAGTAAATGTTATTTTTATCAAAATTAGATCCATTACCTGGGACACATTATTTCAAAGCAGGGTATAGCAGTAGATCCAAAGAAGATCAAATCCATTAGAGGATGGCCAACACCTAGAAATATGTTAGATGTTAGATCTTTTATGGGATTAGCCAGCTACTATAGAAGGTTCTTCGTAGGGTTCTCTAAGATTTCTCATCCCATCTCTTCTTTTCAAAAGAAGGGAACTAAATTTGAATGGAAACTCAAGTGTGAAAATAATTTTAATCTATTGAAGGAATTACTTACTAGTGCACCTGTGTTAAAGATTGTTGACCCAAATGAAAGTTTTATGCTATGTACAGACACATGCAAGGAAGGACTTGGGGGAGTCCTCACGCAAAATGGACATGTCATTGGGTATGAATCTAGAAAGATTAAGGAACATGAGAGGAACTATGCCACACATGACTTCAAACTTGTTTCCATTTTTCACACCTTGAGGATATGGAGGCATTATCTCATGGGGAATAAATTTGAATTAAGGATAGATCAAATTGGTCTAAAGTATCTTTTTGAAAAACCAACCTTGAATGCTAGGAAAACAAGATGGCTAGAATTTCTAAGTGAATATGACTTCGATATAAATCATATCAAGGGAAAGGAGAATAAAGTTGTTGATGCACTTAGTAGAAGAGTGCATTGCATGCATGCTACTATTGTCAGTATGAATCAGTCAGAGTTGAAGAGTATAATTTTAGATGGTCTTGTTACAGATCAACATTACCTATAGGTAAAGGAAAAATTACAGCAAGGAGATGTACATCATAAAATAAAGAGTATAAGATAAAGGAAGATGGATTACTAATGCATAAAAATAGAATCTATGTTCCTAGTTCTAGAGAACTGAGGAATTTGGTACTGAAGGGAATTCATGATGTTCCTTATGTTGGACATCTCGGTTACCCGAAAAAAATTACAGCATTAAGAAGCCAATTCTTTTGGCTAATAATGAACAAGTATGTTGTTGATTAGATCGTTCGATGTATGGAATTTCATAGGGTGAAGGATGAGGATAGGCAGGGAGTGGGTTTGCTACAACCATTTCCAATTCTAGAGAAGAAATGGGAAGTGATCACCATGGATTTCATTAAAGTATTACCTAGAATGAATAAGAAACATGATTCAATCATGGTGGTTGTTGAAAAATGAACAAAGTCTTCTCATTTTGTTCCTGTGAAGACAATGCATACAACGGATAATATTGCATAAATTTTCATGAAGGAAATTTCCAGGTTGCATGGGATACCTAGGACAATCGTCTCGAATAGAGATACAAAGTTTACCTCCAATTTTTGGAGGGAATTGTTTAAAGGATTTGGCACAAATCTAAACTTTATCACAACATATCATCCCTAGACAGATGGGAAAACAGAGATAGACAATCGAATAATTGAAGACATGCTGAGAATGTATGTGATGGATAAGCCATCTAAGTGGTAAGACTACTTACACTTGGTTGAGTTTGCATATAGTAATGGGTATCAAGATTAATTGAGAATGATCCCATTTGAAGCCTTTCATGGTAAGAAATGTGATACTCCAGTAAGTTAGGACAACCCAACAGATGGAGTGGTACTTGGGCCAGAGTTTCTCAAGGACATGGAAGACCAGGTGGTTAAGATCAAGTAGAATTTAAAGGTAGATTAGGATAGACAAAAAGTTTATGCAGACAAAAACAAGACAGTTATAGAATTTAAAGTAGGGCAACATGTACTTTTGAAATTGAATCCCAAGAAAATCTCTTTGAAATTGGGTAGTTGTACAAAGTTGGCAGCTATATTATGTGGTCCATTTCAAATATTGGATAGAATAGGGCCAGTTGCATGCATGCTTACATTGCCTTCTTCCATGAATGTGCATAATGTATTTCATGTCTCTTTACTAAAGAAATGTGTACATGATCCTAACCATGTTATCGATTGGCATCTTATTTAGGTAGAGACAAAGGGATATTTTCAG
Source organism: Picea mariana (assembly GCA_032191745.1). Classification (NCBI taxonomy): domain Eukaryota; kingdom Viridiplantae; phylum Streptophyta; class Pinopsida; order Pinales; family Pinaceae; genus Picea; species Picea mariana. The sequence goes on along the minus strand of JASDQU010712005.1, from coordinate 13,043 downwards.
GTTCAATGAGTGCGGGTATTGGACATAAAAGTAAAAATGCTTCGGAATCAAGTTATAGAGATGGTAAACATGAAGTGGACCTACTATGGCCCTTAAGATGCTACCTGGGAGCATGAAGATTCCATGCAAGCAGAGTACCCGAAACTTTTTGAATAAATTTGAAATTTTGATCTCTATTTTGTACATGCACTAAGGACATTGCCAAAATAAAGGGGAGGGGATGTAATGCACTAGGTTTCTAACCCGCATTTTAAATAATGTATTATTACAATGTTGAGAGGCTTGAGTTCTCAAACAATTATTAAAGGTCCAGTATGCCCAAGAAATGTATTGTTTTGATCATTATTAATAATAAACACATCGTTGCCTTCTAGATGGAAAAGGAAAAGAGTTATAGGGGGCTATGATTCCATGAGAGAGAGGGCTTGAGGGGATAAATTTTTATTCCTATGTTAATTACCCTTTTTTCCTAAGGGAGCGGATCATTTATGTGAGCTTCTTGGGGAAGGCCAGGAGGTTCTTGATTTCCCCACAAAAATACTTAAACCCATGCATGTTCTGATTGTGGGGTTGGTCATTGGTCATTTATTGTTGGTAGTTGGCTCGTCCGCTCTATCACCTCTGCGTTATACCATTATTTCCCTCACTCACTTCCATGCACTCACTTACCCATCCATTGATCCATCCTCACCTGCATCTTGGCCTCATAAAGGGAAAGGAACTGCTAAGAGTTAGCCATGTGATAGTTGGCTATAATGGTCATTGGTGCAATCCATCCATGACTTGGGGGCTTCATGTCTGAGATGCAATGGCCTATGCCCTATTTTGTTCTCACAATTATGGGTCCTAAGAGTTCTAACATTGAGATTATAAACCAGTTGTGTTGGAGGCCCTAGTAAAAAGGAGAAGGACTGCCTGAGGGACTGTGTGGCAGAGAAGGGTGGAGGTCCATTCTCTTGGGCGGTATAGGATGGGTAGAAGAGAGATGGGTACTTGGATTGTTGTGGGTGTTGGGAAACCTGTGAGAGACTGAGAGATGAATGGATAAGGAACCCAAGTACACTCTAGAACTGTCCTTGTGGATTCATAGCCCTGGCTCTGGGGTGACACTACTATTGATATTTGGAGAAGTGGTGTCTACGGTTGGGTGGAACATCCTTGGTCTAGATCCAGTTGGTGTCACCTTTTTATAAAGATAAGTGGTCTCTATTGTGATATTATTATCTGTGTATGAATGTATTTAATTGTGTATTTTAATTATTATTTAACTAAATCTTAGATTATGCATGCTTGTTGGATATTATTGTGCATGTCATTAAATCTTGTATCTTATGTGTGTTTATTAATTAAAGAAGGTATCAATAACAATACAAATTCCAAGGGTGGGCTTGCAGGTAGCAGGCTTCGGTCTATGGGTGGATGGGGATGTTACAATTAGTGTGGGGGAGGGAGAGAGAGGATGACATATAGTGGGGTAGAAAGTGTGTGTGGGAGGGAGAGAGAGCAGGTCATAGTAAGGAAATAGAGAGTGTGAGAGGGAGAGTGAGGAAAATAAGGAGGGGGGGGTAAAGAGAGAGGTAAATNGGGGTGAGAGGTATTAGGGGGGGGGATAGAGAGTGCATGAGAGTGTGAGAGCGGGAGAGATAAATACAAAGAGGATCATGCACATGTTCTTGTAGAGCATGAATCCTCCTAGAGTAGATTCACACTCCTATAGTGTGTGTACGTTCGTAGAGAACATGTGCACTTATTTGAATTCAAATTATTTAGGTGGGATTGACAAGGTGTATGCTGACTTGGTTGGCTCGAATTTAGGTTAGGGATGACAAACCTAGTGGTTCGGTCTTCAAATTCATAAAAACCTCCATTTCTGTGAATACCCCTCCATATCTTTGTCTTTCATTTTATTTTTATATAGGATAAACAATTCAGTTGTTGACAAAATTATAGATATAGATCGTGTCGGCTATGTAGATTTAAAATATATAATTTTTTTTTTAAATTATTATTGTTTACTATTTTTTATCTATTTTTTTCTTCACATGTATCAAAATCCTAGAATACATACTTATCTTATTTCTTATATAATTTTTTTTCATATTAACCATTACTCAAATAATTTATATGGGGCACAAGATGAGACCGATACATTCGATCTAAAAAAATTTTTTTGATCATTTTAAGACCCTTTTATCCTACAAAAACAAAAGACATGGTAATTCTAGGCATATGTTGACTTTGATAATTTAAAAAATATATATAATTAATAATTAAAATTAATGATTGTTATATGATTAACTTATCTTTGTTGTATTACATAATTAATATCATGGGAATATATATTGTTAATATGATCAATTGGTTTCATTGGTTGGACAATTTGGCCTAACATCTCTAGGAATTGACTTCTACGAGCCTTGAGCCCCATGTAAGTAGGTAGCTCATTTGTTTTCTTTCATTTCATTTGTGTGTTCATCATAGTGTAGTTTCATTATCTTTCATGGTTTTCCTTACATATTGTTTTTTTTCATTTATGCATAATTTTAATGGTACATTTGCTTGAATCGTATTATATGGTAGTTAGATGTATTTTTTTAATGATTTTTTTTCTTTTTAAGGAATAGTTGGAATTTTGAGGTTTTGATTATATGAATAAAGGGTTATAAATACACCTCTCAATGAAATAATATATTTTCTTTAGTATATGTAGCCACGTGTCTTACTAGGAGATGGTGAGGATCTCATTTACTCTACAAAGAGAATATGTCCCCATGTAGGAGCCATATGTTAGCCCCCCAGAATATAGGTAACTAAGGAGATGATTTCTTGAGGCTCATATGTTGTAGACATGGAGTGTGGAGAACCAAATGAGTAGACAGAGAACCTCCTCTCACCACACATCACTTTTCATTGACAACAACAACATCCACCACACCAGCAGGACCTAGAAAAGACAACATGTATTGGCTCATGAGGTAATGATTATGGTCTTTTGTTAAGTTTGATTTTAACAATTTAAGTATCTAAGCATGTTTAAAAGATTCCTTTCTTGATTATAAAAAAAAATCTCATAAATTATACCTTTTTTCTCATTTCACCTTGGTGATTGACATGGTTTCCTAGTAAGTGGGTCACCCTTGAGAAAAGGGTTTCTACAAGCGGGTCTCATTGAAGGGTTAGCATACCATTCTCACAGATACTTACCACTTTCCACACCTTTTCCATTTCATTTCCTAATATTTTGGGTTTTGGGGACTATTGACCCCAAGAAGGGCTTGTACCTCATTTCATGGGAATAAGGTGCTAAAGGCCCATAGGTGTTGTAGCTAGAAGAAGTTAAAATCCATAAATTATCCTTCTAAATGCTCACCATAAAGTTATGAGATCAATGAAACACTTCTCTACAAAGAATCAAGGACCTTTAAAAAGGAAAACACATAATTAATAAATGTCATTCTTGTTGGGGAAATGAATTTGGGGTGTGTTTTAATTTCTTTTCACATGGAACTCGATGTTTTCCTAACTTCAACTGGTATTGCAGTGATCCTTACTTTCCATTGCACATATCACTCAATGTTTTGGACCATAATAATATAATTGAAAATACAATGGTTTGGAAAATTGTTTCATTGCAAACTAGGGATGCGACACACTCTCCACAAAGGGACCCTTAAATGAGACAATATGATCCCTTCATATGTCAAGAACCCCATGATAAAAAGTCTTACCCCCATCCACCTCATATTCATTACAATACTTAAAGAGGGTCTTCTTAGGAAACAATCCTTGCTTTGGGGATTGCTCTACACAATAGGGAACCATGACAACACTCCCATACTTAAATTTTATTAGGTCTTTGAGGATTTGTTTAGATTGAAAAGGGGGAATTTGATGCACATGTTTGAGTGGTTATTTTATTAAATGTAACTTACTTGGCATGATAAATATGACTTGTGGACCCTTGGAGGGTGTACTTGTTTTTATTTGTAGGACCTTTCTCAGTGAAATCTTTCCATGGAGGAATTGTATCATTTTTAACTTCATGGCTAGTTTAAAACCCCAAGGATGGATGTCATACCCCACTTTATGGGAATATGACCCCGAAGTTCTTGTGCACATGAGATGATGAAAATTGCCTTTGTACACACTTTGATAGCACTGGAAATGACATTTTATCCCATTGCACTTGGATGTTGGCCTTGGGACAAAACAATCTCACCTTCTAAGCCTTTGACATCATCTGGAGGATAGGGTTTTGGTGGGCTTGATGGTATCGAATGTGATGTGGATTGAAGGAAGGAGAGGCATGGCCTGACACTCTAGAAAATGATAGATTGACACTTGGCCTTTGGAGGCACAACAATTTTCGTCTTGATCCTAAACATATCACTTTGAGGCTCAATGTCACCCTTCTAGGGCCCGACGCCGCACTTTTGAGGGTTTTAATTTATGTAAATTTTATCTTTGTTGGGTGTAAAGGAAAATAAAGGGGGTTGTCCCTATTTTATTTTTTTGTTGACATTTTTATGTGGACAAATTGATTTATATTGCCTCATAAAAATAGACACCATATCATTTCCATTTTGAGAACTCATCACTTGAGAATTATATAACACTTGGCTGAAATTTTCTCTCTCGTTGAGAAATTTGATATCTCTTTTCTCTTGTGCAGAATGGATGGAATGTTTATCTATTTATGGAAAAAAGGTTAGTGACTTCTCTTGGATTCTTTTTCTTGGAAATTTGGTGGAATATATTTGATAAGTAATGGTTTTTCATGCTATCTCTTGGATTAGGTAATGAATTTCTGCAATTTTTTTGTGTTTCTTATTGATTTCAAGGCCATTTTTTCAAACCCTTGGAGGAGTATAAGGCCATACACCCTCCATCATGGAATTTCTCTTTTATTGTTATTGAAAAAGATTAAGGAATTGCTACAAGTAGTAAAAGCACTTACACCCTTGTAGCAAGGCCTTTCTAAGGTTTATCTTCTCTAGGGAGTAAAATGGCTTACACCGCTAGAAGAGTGATAAAATCTAGCTCATAACAAGAGAATTCATTACCCAATATATAAGACATTAATATTTGCATTGGATATTGAATGTTACTGCATTGGTAAACACGATTTCAAGGAGATTGAAGTGTTCAAGTTTGGAATTAAATTTTACATGCTTTAAGCTATCTTGTTCGCTAGGGAAATATTGATTTGCCAAGTGATTAAGATGTTGTAGCAAGCATTAAGCTACAACCATTATGGCTACAACAAAATCACTCTCTCTTAATCTTTTACAACTTTTCAACTGCTAGAATTTACTTGAAAGTTGTCATAATTAATATATTGTTTAAGAGTTATTGTTTGGGTGGATTACTTGTTGATTTTAGTGGCTAGAAATTGATACTGTAGAAAACGTTTGCTACAACCATAAGGATTGTTATAGGTGAATCCTTCTGTGGACAAGAAGATTACCTCTTGGTCTCTAGACTCCTAAGGCCAAGACAAAAAAGTGCTTAACGTGGACACTGACATCCTTTTAGATCTAATTAAGCTAACATACAAAGAAGAATAAGAAAGGTGCGTACCTTGTTAATGGCATTTTTCCTTGCAAACTCCAAGATGAGCCTTGATCCTGAGCTCCTTCATAGGTCCTACAAAACAAACAAAGATACAATGGACTTCCTATTCTACTAAGATTAGCTCAAATATAGATCTATCTACTGAAGACAAACTCATTTAGAACAAACATAAGTTTGAAAGAAATAGGCCAAGCATTGATATATTGATAAGAACAAGTAAAAGTACTTAAAATACTTTGATGAAGGTGCAACAACTTCTTCCAGTTCTTCTTTTCCAACCCCTTTGCTCAAGTAATCTACACTAATTGCTTTTATGCCATCTCACTTATGATATCATAAGTTTCACATCTCCAATCCTTTCTGTCAATACCACTTATAGGATCATAAGTTTGGTATCAATCTCTAGTCTCTACTATCTCTGTATGTTTCCTATGAGATCATATGTTTCATACCTCCAATATTTTTCATGTACATTTCACCATGAGAAGTCCTCCTTGTATAACCTTGGAGAGGACCAACCACTTGAGAGATATTTGGGATAAGTTTAGGATTCCTCTCCTTCAGTTGAGGATCTTCCCTAAGATCATGCCTTGACCCAAGATTCAAACCCAACTACCTTCAGATATTGAGGGGATTGTCCCTTGATTTCCTCCAACAAACCAAAAATTCACTCATAAAGGGTAGAGCTCCCCCAAAAGGGTTCACAGGGTGCTCAAAAACTCCCTGAAAGAAGCCCAGGGAGCACTATCACTCCTTGACAGTGGGTAGGGGAGCACTCCTCTCCAAAATCCATTTTTGAGTGGTTCTTTCAATGGAAAAAGGCTTGTACTCCTTGTCAATTGATTACTCTTCTTCAAAACTAGTATTTGAGGTGTCTTAAGTGTCCTTATGATGTCATTAGAGGTACAACATAAGAAAGATATCGGTATGATGTTTTTGAAACTTGCAAAACTTGTGTTCAAGATGAGACACTTGCAGACAAGATGCAACACTTACAACACTTGTAATGATGACACTTGTGACACTATTGAAGTGAGTAATTTTGAGGTGTAACAGATTTCCCCCCAAAGTATGAATGTAGAAGACGATGATGACTGAAGTACTTTGTAGAATTTTTCGAGCAAGGGTAGGGATGCAGATTGACTACAAATATTTGCACACAACCATCAAACAAGAATTATGACATGTTTCAAACCTAAGGCAGGCATACATATGCTTGAGTGATAAAGACTTTTTAGGTATGGCCATCATACAATACATTGCGGATCCATAATTACATTGACAAAAAGGTATATCCACTGAAGATACAATGTGGATCTATCTTCCTATGACCTGAACTAATCGTAGCCACAAAGAATACACAGTGGATCTATGAGACGACAAGACATAGCCATGACCAATACAAAGTGGATATTTGTAATAGTATATGTGTCATAGTTCAAAAGAACTCCTTCGCAACCTAGGCAAAGTATGCATAAGAGTGATAAGTCAACCCTGGGTCTTCTTACTGATCCTGATGTAGTATGAATCTAACCATGTGAATAGATGTCCTAATGTAGAACCTCATAGAAACCACTTGATTACTAGTCAATGAGGTAAACCGTTAACAAGTGCAAGGGAGATCACCATTGATGTCAATGATTCCCAAGGTACTCTAGTACATTCCGACGAATGTTAATAGATGAGCTGAATTCAAACCTCCGTGGAATCATCCGATCAGAGGTGAATGATGTAAACCCACTATTGGGCACAAGGAGGCCTACCATTAAGGCATGCAAGTCCCAAGGTACTAACTAGTTTCTAAGTCTAGTTTCTAGATAATCTGTTGAAGTCAACATGAATAGACTTGTCGAAGGAGGTCCTTGATGTATCCCCCATCAACGACATGAAATTGACACAGAGATGTAATTGGTAGATCAAATTAACATGGATTGACATAGGTATTGAAATAGGATATGTGTGATGGCTGACTCTTGAGGTAGATACTTCCCTTGAACACTAAGGCATAACAACAAAAACTTGACATGGACCAAAACTTGATGATGCAGTGGATACTGTGACTTTCGTCAGGTGACCCAAAGGAGTAAAAGAAAATCGTAGGATTGGCTCAGTGTAGAGGTTCAACAGATTGAAATGCGTGCAAAGATAAAATGTCATGTTCAAGGGCGCCTGTAAGGGTTACTGGTAATGTTCTCAAAAACTGCTTGGATTGCTTCTTTCAATTTTTCACCCATCTATATAGATGAGTACCTATTTTTAATTTAACAAGCTCAAGGAGGGTAACACATGCTCGACATGACTCACCTTTGGTAAGTCCCTCTTCCTTTGTTTAACAAACTTGAAGAAGTATGGGTTCGGTCTCATATGAGCCCTTCAATGTGCAATTTTTTAACGAGTCCAAAGAAGGTAAACTCGATGGTTTTTAATATTTAGAGAGTCTGAAAACAACTTAAAGATGACTCCAATGTTGTCCTTTTTCATAATATTAGTCTTGCAAGGCCAAAAAAGAGATAAATTATCACTCAAAAGATGCCCTTTCAAACCTTTTAACGATTGGGAAAAGAAGCAAGATCACTTGACATTCTTTTCATGTTTAGAGAATATCAAAAGAGCTTAAATACGACTCCAAGGGGTTCCTTTTTCATATATCCATGCGAATCTGGAAAAGTGATAAAAGTCTACTCAGTTACATTCTCATGTTTTTTTGAGCACGAGAAATAAAAAATACTAAGCTTGGTATGCCCTCATCTTACAAGATAGTGGCTTAACTCCAGAATGATCATCAAAGGATGAAGACATTCCCTCCAAGCTTCAATTCATTCACCGACTATGAGGTTGTCTCCAATTTCTGTACTAGATGGAGAAAAAGGATAAGAGTGTATGAAAAGAAGGTTCAAGAGAGGTGATTGTTTCATTTTTTAACAATCTTGACACAGGAAAAGAACTATGCTCACGGCTCCGGGTTCAATCCCCAGATTTTTGTTTCATTTTTTAACAAGCTTGCTACAGAGAGGAAAACTATGCTCAAGGCCTCTATTTCATTTTTTAACGAGCTTGCCATAGAGAGAATAATCTGTTCTTGTGGAATCTTATTGATCATGGTTTCCAAGAGAATAACGCTCTAGAAGGAC
>JASDQU010712004.1:485-19114 GCA_032191745.1 Picea mariana | reverse complement strand
CTAACACTTTAATAGATGAAGGTGCCTCTGTTAACATCTTATCCATGAATTCTTGGCAATATTTTGGTTCCCTACAGCTTGCGCCTGTGACTCAGAATATGTTGACCTTTGATAGAAGAATTAGTCAAACTTTATGTATCCTTCCTCAGTTTCTAGTTAATTTGGGAGGAAAAATGGCCTACATCAATGTGATGGAAGTTCATGACCCCTTGGACTTTAAACTACTCCTTGGGCGATACTATGTCTACATTATGAGAGATTTTGTGTCCACTCTCTTTCAAGTGATATGTTTCCCTCACAATAGAGACATAGTAATGATAAACCAACTTTCATTCATTTACCCTCATCTGATGGTCAACCATCCACCTTCCCTCAATGGTCCATACATGCCAGCGATGTCTGCCCTGTCGTAGGTCAGTTATGTAATGACCTGCCCCATGCATTCAACCCTGCATGAGAGGGAATCCCTCCCTTCTACTGACATATATCTGGTATTTGAGATGGTCATCTCTTCGATGGGGATATTGGAGCCAGATCTTTGTACCTTTATCAAGGTCCTCAACATGTATTCCTTCCAGAGTGATTTTATTCCATCTAGAAAAGAACTCATGGAAGCCATGGCTGATGTTTTTACCTTGACATGTGTTTCTTCCAGAGTGTTATCCTCTTGGAATCCTTGAATAAGGAGAAGCTATGAGCATAGTTTTCCTCTCTGTAGCAAGCTCGTTAAAAAATAAATAGAAATCTGGGGATTAAACCCAGAGGCATGAGCATAGTTTTTCCTCTCTATGGCAAGCTTTTTAAAAAATGAAAAATAAGTCTTGAGCATAGTTTTTATTCTCTGTGGAAATATCATTAAAAAATGAAACACATGTCACGAGCATAGTTTTCCTCTTTGTAGAAAGCTCATTAAAAAATGAAATAGGAATTTGGGGATTGAACCCGGAGCCATGAGCATATTTTTTCTTCTCTGTTGCAAGCTCGTTAAAAAATGAAATAGAGGTCTTCAGCATAGCTATTTTACTGTGTCAAACTCGTTAAAAAATGAAACAGTCACCAATCCTAACAAGTCTATTCTTTCACTAGATCTTGTAGATATCGAGTCGAGTCTTTAGTGAGATCTCATAGATGTTGAGTCGAGTCTTTTATTAGGTCTTGTATTTGAACTTTCCTTTCATCCATCCTTAACCTTTTTCTCCATCTAGTACATAAATTGGTGACAACCTCAAAGTCGACGAATGTAATGAATCTGGAGGGGCATGTCTCCAGCATTTGATTGTCAGGAGATAAACCAATAGATTTTCAAGTTGGGGGAAGAGTACCAACCATCCATGGGTACCCCTACCTTTAGAAATTACATTGGGAATTTACAATAATAAGTTTAATTTTGTTTCAAGCTTATCTAAAAATGAAACCAATATCGAGCTTATTCTTTGTTCTTTCTCATGCTTGTAAATACATCAGAATGTTAACGAGTAAAAAATAACCTTTAGACACTTGAAACATCGATAACTTCGTTTGATTCGGTCGTGCATCAAAAGGATAATGATCATTTTATAGGCACAATCTAGGGTTATAATCACTTGATTGGATAAGGGAGAAACAAAACATAAAACTTTTCTGAAATCGAACGAATGATGATATAGTTGCCTACAAACAAATTATGATATGAGTACAATCGCCAGTTAGGAGATTGACAAGAACCTTTAGACACTTGAAATAATATGCACTTTTGTAAGCTTATGATAGGTGTGAAAAAGTTGTTTAGCTACCGAATGTTTTAACTTTCAGTAGCAGTGAGGTATAAAATTTTGACCTTTAGCTACCGAAAATCATATTTTCTTCCACAATTAAAACATGAACCAAATTCATGAAATCCCCGATTATGCCACTTTAAAAAATATAAAAACTCATGTGCATACATCATAATTCAAAACTTATCATGTGACAATATCTGACTCTAAATTTTAATATGGATGTCGGTTTGAAGCATCAGATATACCACTGGAAAACTTCTCCTAAGCACCTTACCATGAAAGCACTTGCAACTTGATCATAAAATTTGCAAAATAGATAATTGGAAAAATGGATGACCTATATTATAGGACCCTAACAATAGGGATACCCCTTTCACACAGGGGTTAAACACAAGGTCACATGCAGGATAGAGACAAATATTTCCCTTCCAAATCTTAACCCATTTACTGGAAAGATCGTATATTGGGGGTTATTCTTGAGGATCAATTATTTTCATTTGGTATCAAATCTTTGTGAATTATGAATCCATTCAGGGTCCTCTGAAGTTTTTTGGTCCACTTGTCCTCAGCTCTCTTGAAGAATTTTAGACTTGTTATCCTGCCCATATGTTCCTTCCCGACTATTGATTGAACCCACCCGAAGCCTGAATGTGAGTTGGTAAATTTAGTGGCACATATATGTAGGGTTGATACACAAGGTGACAGTGAAGGGGATTCTGTGTTGTACCTAGATCATATGTTGTTCAAACTCACTTGGGCTCCTTAGAGAGTACACCCATGGGTAAACCTATGTGGGAACTTGCACCAAGGTGTAATTCTATTAAGAAGATTAGCAATGTAACAGATCCACCTGCTCTATCCTATCCCCTTCCTATATTGATCTCGCGATGTTGGATTTCATCACCAACTAGTGGTTTCATTTTGGGAAGGTTTGTTTGATTTTTTTCTTTTTAGATTTGTAGCATGTGCTATTTGTTTTCCTTAGTGGACCTTAGGTCGAGTCAGTGTAAATGGTGTCAACTCCTAGGAGTACCAACGGAGGAACCCCTTTTCCTTGGGAACTTTTCGCTTTTCCTTCTTTTGGAAACATTGGTCCTCCTTGAATTGCCACACTAAGTCTTCAGGGACTCACAATCAGATTATTGGTTTGGTTGTTCCCTAGTGCTTCATATGCACCTAGTGCCTTAGATGTAAGAACACCACCCACACATCAACCTCATGTCGACCTTTCTTCTTCTTCACCCGTCTGGTCTCCTTCCCTTTCTCCTTCTCCACCTAGTGAAAGATCTAAACTGAGTAGCCAGACTGATAAGAAAAAGAAGAAAGGGAAAGAGAAGAAGAAGAAGAACGAGAAAGGGACCAAGCCTCCAACGACATTAGATCATGTTGGATCTAAGAAATCAACTACGGTTAATCATATTGGGAGTGTTGATAAAGTCGACAAGTCTAAAATGAAGAATCCTAATCCCAAATTCCTTTGCAAAATTTGTAAGGGTAACCATTTCTGAGGGATTTCCTTGGTCTCCCCAAGGTCTTAGATATTTGGTCTTCCATGTCATCAGCCCCTGCGGGACACGTTGGTGACACCCTGTCAGCTAATAACATTAACGTTGGTAAGAAGAAGATAACTTTCAAATATCCTTTCTTGTTATGTGAAGGTGATCATCGCTCTCACATTTTCCCTCATATGGATGAGGCTTATTATATTTTGTAAAAGCTTCAAATTCCGACTGGTTATCATAATATTTCTTCCAAACTTTCATTAGTTGATGGATTGGTCAATCCGGTTCAATCGCCAGTCAGTCTGGTTGATCAGGTGATCAATATGGTTTCATCCTCGTTTCAACCACAATCCCAAGTAGTTGATCCAGTTCTGTCATCGATCAACCCCACTGTTTATTTGAATAGTGAAACCCGATTGGTCTATCTGATTCCAACATCGATTGATCCGACTCCTCCCTTAAAGAGTGTAACCAAAGTGGTCAATCTAGTTCCATCATCTATCGATAAAACTCCTCCCTTGAAGAGTTAAACCCAAGTGATTGATCTGGTTCTATCATCAATCGATCCCACTTCTCCCTTGAAGAGTGAAACCAAAGTGGTCTATCTAGTTTTTTCATCAGTCAATCCCACTCCTAAATCAAAGAGTGATGATGTCGCTCAGTTATACCTTGTTAATAATGATTCACCTGGACAAGGGGGTACTCTTCCCATCCTGATGGCACCCCCTTCAAGCAATCAAATGATTTCTATTAATTGGAATAATTTGAGAAAACCTCATCTTCCCTCTTACATGCCTTTCCAAATCACCATACAGGCTTGTGATAGGAATGTTCCTAACACTTTAATAGATGAAGGTGCCTTTGTTATCATCTTATCCATGAATTCTTGGAAATATTTTGGTTTCCCGCAGTTTGTGCCCGTCACTCAAAATATGTTGACCTTTGATAGAAGAACTAGTCAAACTTTAGGGATCCTTCCTCGGTTTCCAGTTAATTTGGGAGGAAAAATGGTCTACGTCGATGTCTACATTATGAGATATTTTGTGTGCACTCTCTTTCAAGTGATATGTTTCCCTCACAATAGAAACATAATAATGATAAACCAACTTTCATTCATTTACCCTCATCTAATGGTCAACCATCCACCTTCCCTCAACGGTCCATACATGCCAACGATGTCCACCCTGCCGTAGGTCAATTATGTAATAACCTGCCACATGAGTTCAACCCTGCATGAGAGGGAATCCCTCCCTTCTCCTGACTTATATCAGGTATTTGACATGTTCATCTCTTCGATGGGGATATTGGAGCCAGATCTTTGTACCTTTATTAAGGTCGTCAACATGTATTCCTTCCACTGTGATTTTACTCCATCTAGAAAAGAACTCATGGAAGCCATGGCTGACTTTTTTACCTTGACATGTGTTTCTTCTAGAGTGTTATCCTCTTGGAAGCCTTGATTAAGGAGAATCTATGAGAATAGTTTTCCTCTCTGTAGCAAGCTCGTTAAAAAAGGAATAGAAATCTAGGGATTAAACCCAGATCCATGAGCATAGTTTTTCTTCTCTGTGGCAAGCTCTTTAAAAAATGAAAAATAAGTCTTCAGCATAGTTTTTATTCTCTGTGGAAATATCATTAAAAAATGAAACCCGTGTCATGAGCATATTTTTTCTCTTTGTAGCAAGATCGTTTAAAAACATAAATAGGAATCTGGGGATTGAACCCGAAGCCATGAGCATAGTTTTTCTTCTCTATTGCATGCTCATTAAAAAATGAAATACATATCTTGAGAGTAGTTATTTTACCATGTCAAACTCATTAAAAAATGAAGCAGTCACCAATCCTAACAAGTCTATTCTTTCACTAGATCTCATAGATATCGAGTCGAATATTTAGTGAGATCTCATAGATGTTGAGTTGAGTCTTTCATTAGGTCTCGTATTTGAACCTTCCTTTCATCCATCCTTATCCATTTTCTCCATCTAGTACATAAATTGGTGACAACCTAAAGTCGACAAATGTAATGAAGMTGGKGGKGCATGTCTCCATCATTTGATTGTCATTATAGAGATAAGACAATAGATTTTCAAGTTGGGGGAAGAGTACCAACCATCCATGGGTATCCCTACCTTTAGAAATTACATTGGGAATTTACAATAATAAGTTTAATTTTGTTTCAAGCTTGTCTAAAAATGAAACCAATATTGAGCTTAGTCTTTTTTCTTTCTCATGATCATAAATACATCAGAATGTGAACAAGCTAAAAATAACCTTTAGACACTTGAAACATCAAGAACTCCATCCGATTCGGTCATGCATCAGAAGGATAATGATTGTTTTATAGGCACATTCTAGGGTTAGAATCACTTGATTGGACGAGGGAGAAACAAAGCATAAAACATTTCTGAAATCGGACGAATGATGATCGTAAGTGGTTATAGTTGCCTACAAACAAATTATGATATGAGTACAATCACCAGTTAGGAGAGTGACAAGAACCTTTAGACACTTGAAATATTCTGCACTTTTGGCACCTTATGATAGGTGTGAAAAATTTGTTTGGCTACCAAATGTTTTAGCTTTCGGTAGCTATCAAGTATAAAATTTTCACCTTTAGCTACCGAAAATCATATTTTCTTCCACAATTAAAACATGAACCAAATTCATGAAATCCCCGATTATGGCACTCTAAAATATCTAAAAACTCATGTGGATACATCATAATTCAAAACTTATCATGTGACAATATCTGACTCTAACTTTTAATATGGATGTCGGTTTGAAGCATCAGATATACCACTGGAAAAATTTTCTTCAGAACCTTACCATGAAAGCACCTGCAACATGATCATAAAATTTGCAAAATTGATAACTGGAAAAATGGATGACCTATATTATAAGACCCTAAAAACGGGGATACCCCTCTCACACAGCGGTTAAACACAAGATCGCATGTGGGATAGAGACGAATATTTCCCCTCCAAATCTTAACCCATTTGCTGGAAAGATCATATATTGGGGGTTATTCTTGAGGATCAATTATTTTCATTTGGTATCAATTCTTTGTGAATTTTGAATCCGTTCAGGGTCCTCTAAAGTTTTTTGGTCCACTTGTCCTCAGTTATCTTGAAGAATTTTAGACTTGTTATCCTGCCCATATGTTCCTTCCCGACTGTCGATTGAACCCACCCGAAGCGTGAGTGTGAGTTGGTAACTTTAGTGGCACATATCTGTAGGGTTGATACACAAGGTGAAAGTGAAGGGGATTCTCTGTTGTACCTAGATTAGATGTTGTTCAAACTCACTTGGGCTCCTTAGAGAGTACACCCATGGGTAAACCTATGTGGGAACTTACACCAAGGCATAATTCTGTTAAGAAGATCACCAATGTAACAGATCTGCCTACTCTATCCTATCCCCTTCCTATATTTTTCTCGTGATGTTGGATTTCATCACCAACCAATGGTTTCATTTTGGGAAGGTTTGTTTGATTGTTTTCTTCTTAGATTTGTAGCATGTGCTATTTGTTTTCCTTAGTGGACCTTAGGTCGAGTCAGTGTAAATGGTGTCAACTCCTAGGAGTACCAACAGAGGAACCCCTTTTCCTGGGGAACCTTTCGCTTTTCCTTCTTTTGGAAACGTTGGTCCTCCTTRCATTGCCACACTAAGTCTTTAGGGACTCATAATCGGATTACTAGTTTGGTTGTTCCAGAGTGCTTCAGATKCACCTAGTGCCTTATATGTAAKAACACCACCCACACATCAACCTCATGTCGACCTTTCTTCYTCTTCACCCGTCMGGTATCCTTCCCTTTCTCCTTYTTCACCTAGTGAAAGCTCTAAAKMGAGTAGCCAAATTGATAAGAAGAAGAAGAAAGGGAAAGAGAAGAAGAAGAAGAACCAAAAAGGGACCAAGCCTCCAACCACATCAGATCATGTTGGATCTAAGAAAACAACTACGRTTAATCATATTGGGAGTGTTGATAAAGTCAAAAAGTCCAAAACRAAGAATCCTAATCCCAAATTCCTTTGTAGGATTTGTAAGGGTAACCATTTCTCRGCGATTTCCTTGGTCTCCCCAAGGTCTTAGAAATTTGGTCTTCCATGTCATTATCCCCTGCAGGACATGTTGGTGACACCCCATCAKCTAAYGACATTAATCTTGGTAAGAAGAAGATAACATTCAAATTTCCTTTCTTGTTATGTGAAGGTGATCATCACTCTCACATTTTCCCTCATATGGACGAGGCTTATTATATTCTGTAAAAGCTTCAAATTCCAACTGGTTATCGTAATATTTCTTCCAAACTTTCATTAGTTGATGGATTGGTCAATCGGGTTCAATCGCCAGTCAGTCTGGTTGATCAGGTCTAGCATTTGATTGTCAGGAGATAAGCCAATAGATTTTCAAGTTGGGGGAAGAGTACCAACCATCCATGGGTATCCCTACCTTTAGAAATTACATTGGGAATTTACAATAATAAGTTTAATTTTGTTTCAAGCTCATCTAAAAATGAAACCAATATCGAGCTTAGTCTTTGTTCTTTCTCATGCTCGTAAATACATCAGAATGTTAACGAGCAAAAAATAACCCTTAGACACTTGAAACATCGAGAACTTCGCCTGATTAGGTCATGCATCAGAAGGATAATGATCGTTTTATAGTTACAATCTAGGGTTATAATCACTTGATTGGACAAGGGAGAAACAAAGCATAAAACTTTTATGAAATCATACGAATGATGATCGAAAGTGGTTATAGGTGCCTACAAACAAATTATGATATGAGTACAATCGCCAGTTAGAAGAGTGACAAGAACCTTTAGACACTTGAAATATTATGTACTTTTGGCAGCTTATGATAGGTGTGAAAAAGTTGTTTAGCTACCGAATGTTTTAACTTTTAGTAGCTATCAGGTATAAAATTTTGACCTTTAGCTACCGAAAATCATATTTTCTTCCATAATTAAAACATGAACCAAATTGATGAAATCCCCGATTATGCCACTCTAAAAATCTAAAAAATCATGTGGATACATCATAATTCAAAACTTATCATGTGACAATATCTGACTCTAACTTTTAATATGGATGTCGGTTTGAAGCATCAGATATACCACTGGAAAATATATCCTGAGCACCTTACCATGAAAGCACCTGCAACTTGATCATAAAATTTTCAAAATAGATAACTAGAAAAATGGATAACCTATATTATAGGTCCCTAACAACGGGGATACCCCTCTCACACAGGGGTTAAACACAAGGTCGCATGCAGGATAGAGATGAATATTTCCCCTCCAAATCTTAACCCATTTACTGGAAAGATCGTATATTGGGGGTTATTCTTGAGGATCAATAATTTTCATTTGGTATCAAATCTTTGTGAATTATGAATCCGTTCAGGGTGAATTTGGAGGCTTATTTGGTGTAGAAGTTCCCTTTTTGGGTGGCATGTTGGCCAGGTATCACTTTTGAACCTTGATTTTGAGGTGGTTCTACTAGAAAATCTTTCTTCTATTGTATCTCCAACATTTCATCCCTTCTGGGTATTAAACTTTATTTTTTATAGTTCTATCATATTTCTTATCTCCAATGCCACAATTGTGATCAAAATTGGATGTGCCAAGTAGAATTTATGGTAACTTCCCCACAACTTGCTTCTTTTTGGCCTTTCTGGGAGATCTCACTTGTATAGCGTGCCCCACCGGTCATCGAGAACTTCGTCCGATTCGACCATTCGAGGGTCGATTCCTGGCATCTYTTCAAACAAAGCATAAAACTTTTCTGAAATCAGACGAATGATGATTGAAAGTGGTTATGGATTCCTACAAACAAATTATGATATGAGTACAATCACCAGTTAGGAGAGTGACAAGAACCTTTAGACACTTGAAATATTCTGCACTTTTGGCACCTTATGATAGGTGTGAAAAAKTTGTTTGGCTACCAAATGTTTTAGCTTTCGGTAGCTATCAAGTATAAAATTTTCACCTTTAGCTACCGAAAATCATATTTKCTTCCACAATTAAAACATGAACCAAATTCATGAAATMCCCGATTATGGCACTCTAAAATATCTAAAAACTSATGTGGATACATCATAATTCAAAACTTATCATGTGACAATATCTGACTCTAACTTTTAATATGGATGTCGGTTTGAAGCATCAGATATACCACTGGAAAATATATCCTGAGCACCTTACCATGAAAGCACCTGCAACTTGATCATAAAATTTTCAAAATAGATAACTAGAAAAATGGATAACCTATATTATAGGTCCCTAACAACGGGGATACCCCTCTCACACAGGGGTTAAACACAAGGTCGCATGCAGGATAGAGATGAATATTTCCCCTCCAAATCTTAACCCATTTACTGGAAAGATCGTATATTGGGGGTTATTCTTGAGGATCAATTATTTTCATTTGGTATCAAATCTTTGTGAATTATGAATCCGTTTAGGGTCCTCTAAAGTTTTCTGGTCCACTTGTCCTCGGTTCTTTTGAAGAATTTCAGACTTGTTATCCTACCCATATGTTCCTTCCCAACTGTCGATTGAACCCACCCGAAGCCTGAATGTGAGTTGGTAACTTTAGTGGCACATATCTGTAGGGTTGTTACACAAGGTGACAATGAAGGGGATTCTCTATTGTACCTAGATCAGATGTTGTTCAAACTCACTTGGGCTCCTTAGAGAGTACACCCATGGGTAAACCTATGTGGGAACTTGCACCAAGGCATAATTCTATTAAGAAGATCACCAATGTAATAGATCCACCTTCTCTATCCTATCCCCTTCCTATATTGATCTCGCGATGTTGGATTTCATCACCAACTAGCGGTTTCATTTTGGGAAGGTTTTTTTAATTGTTTTCTTCTTAGATTTGTAGCATGTGCTATTTGTTTTCCTTAGTGGACCTTAGGTCGAGTCAGTGTAAATGGTGTCAACTCCTGGGAGTACCAACGGAGGAACCCCTTTTCCTAGGGAACCTTTCTCTTTTCCTTCTTTTGGAAACATTGGTCCTCCTTGCATTGCCACACTGAGTCTTCGGTCACTCACAATCGGATTACTGGTTTGGTTGTTCCCCAGTGCTTTGGATGCACCTAGTGCCTTAGATGTAAGAACACCACCCACACATCAACCTCATGTCAACCTTTCTTCTTCTTCACCCGTCAGGTCTCCTTTCCTTTCTCCTTCTTCACCTAGTGAAAGATCTAAAGCGAGTAGCCAAATTGATAAGAAGAAGAAGAAAGGGAAAGAGAAGAAGAAGAAGAAACAGAAAGGGACCAAGCCTCCAACCACATCAGATTATGTTGGATATAAGAAAAAAACTATGGTTAATCATATTGGGAGTGTTGATAAAGTCGACAAGTCCAAAATGAAGAATCCTAATCCCAAATTCCTTTGCAGGATTTGTAAGGGTAACCATTTCTGAGGGATTTCCTTGGTCTCCACAAGGTCTTAGAAATTTGTTCTTCCACGTCATCAGCCCTTGTAGAACATGTTGGTGACACCCCGTTAGCTAATGACATTAAGGTTGGTAAGAAGAATATAACTTTCAAATTTCCTTTCTTGTTATGTGAAGGTGATCATCACTTTCACATTTTCCCTCATATGGACGAGGCTTATTATATTTTGTAAAATCTTCAAATTCCAACTGGTTATCATAGTATTTCTTCGAAACTTTCATTAGTTGATGGATTGGTCAATCCGGTTCAATCGCCAGTCAGTCTAGTTTATCAGGTGATCAATATGGTTTCATCCCCGGTTCAACCACAACCCCAAGTAGTTGATCCAGTTCCATCATCGATCAACCCCACTCTTCATTTGAATAGTGAAACCCGAGTGGTTAATCCAGTTCCAACATCGATTGATCCCACTCCTCCCTTAAAGAGTGCAACCAAAGTGGTTGATCCAGTTCCATCATTGATCGATACAACTCCTCCCTTGAAGATTTCAACCCAAGTGATCGATCTAGTTCTATCATCTATCAATCCCACTCCTCCCTTTTAGACTGAAACCAAAGTAGTCGATCCAGTTCTGTCATCGGCGATCCCACTCCTAAATCAAAGAGTGATGATGTCGCTGAGGTATACCTTGCTAATACTGATTCACCTGGAAAAGGGGGCACTCTTCCCATCCTGATGGCACCCCGTTCAAGCAATCGAATGATTTCTATTAATTGGAATAATTTGACAAAACCTCATCTTCCCTCTTACATGCCTTTCCAAATCACCATACAGGCTTGTGATAGGAATGTTTCTAACACTTTAATAGATGAAGGTGCCTCTATTAGCATCTTATCCATGAATTCTTGGCATTATTTTGGTTCCCAACAACTTGTGCCCATGACTCAGAATATGTTGACCTTTGATAGAAGAACTGGTCAAACTTTAGGGATCCTTCCTCAGTTTCAAGTTAATTTGGGAGGAAAAATGGTCTACATCGATGTGATGGAAGTTCATGACCCCTCGGAATTTAACCTACTCCTTGGACGACACTATGTCTACGTTATGAGAGATTTTGTGTCCACTCTCTTTCAAGTGATATGTTTCCCTCACAATAGAAACATAGTAATGATAAACCAACTTTCATTCATTTACCCTCATCTGATGGTCAACCATCCACCTTCACTCAATGGTCCATACATGCCAGCAATGTCTGCCCTGCCGTAGGTCAATTATGCAATGACCTGCCCCATGCGTTCAACCCTGCATGAGAGGGAATCCCTCCCATCTTCTGACTTATATCAGGTATTTGACATGGTCAAATCTTCGATGAGGCTATTGGAGCCATACCTTTGTACCTTTATCAAGGTCATCAACATGTATTCTTTCGAGAGTGACTTTATTCCATCTAGAGAAGAACTCATGGAAGCCATGGCTGGCATTTTTACCTTGACATGTGTTTCTTCCAGAGTGTTATCCTCTTGGAAGCCTTGACTAAGGAGAAGCTATGAGCATAGTTTTCCTCTCTCTAGCAAGCTCGTTAAAAAATGAAATAGAAATCTGGGGATTAAACCCATAACCATGAGCATAGTTTTTCTTCTCTGTGGCAAGCTCTTTAAAAAATGAAAAATAAGTCTTGAGCATAGTTTTTATTCTCTGTGGAAATATCATTAAAAAATGAAACACATGTCACAAGCATAGTTTTCCTCTTTGTAGAAAGCTCGTTAAAAAATGAAATAGGAATCTGGGGATTGAACTCGGAGCCATGAGCATAGTTTTTCTTCTCTATTGCAAGCTCATTAAAAAATGAAATAGAGGTCTTAAGCGTAGCTATTTTACTCTGTCAAACTCGTTAAAAAATGAAACAGTCACCAATCCTAACAAGTCTATTCTTTCACTAGATCTTGTAGATATCGAGTCTATTCTTTCATGAGATCTCACAGATATCGAGTCAAGTATTTCATTAGGTCTCATATTTGAACCTTACTTTCATCCATCCCTATCCTTTTTCTCCATCTAGTACATAAATTGGTGGCAACCTCAAAGTCGACGAATGCAATGAAGCTGGGGGGGAATGTCTCCAGCATTTGATTGTCAGGAGATAAGCCAATAGATTTTCAAGTTGGGGGAAGAGTACCAACCATCCATGGGTATCCCTACCTTTAGAAATTATGTTGGGAATTTACAATAATAAGTTTAATTTTGTTTCAATCTTATCTAAAAATGAAACCAATATCGAGCTTAGTCTTTGTTCTTTCTCGTGCTCGTAAATACATCAGAATGTTAATGAGCAAAAAATAACCCTTAGACACTTGAAAAAACGAGAACTCCGTCCGATTCGGTCGTGCATCAGAAGGATAATGATCGTTTTATAGGCACAATATAGGGTTATAATCACTTGATTGGACAAGGGAGAAACAAAGCATAAAACTTTTCTGAAATCGGAAGAATGATGATCGAAAGTGGTTATAGCTTCCTACAAACAAATTATGATATGAGTACAATCGCCAGTTAGCAGAGTGACAAGAACCTTTAGAAACTTGAAATATTATTCACTTTTGGCAGCTTATCATAGGTGTGAAAAATTTGTTTAGCTACCGAATGTTTTAACTTTCAGTAGCTATCAGGTATAAAATTTTGACCTTTAGTTACCAAAAATCATAATTTCTTCCATAATTAAAACAAGAACCAAATTCATGAAATCCTCGATTATGCCACTCTAAAAAATCTAAAAACTCATGTGGATACATCATAATTCAAAACTTATCATGTGACAATATCTGACTCTAACTTTTAATATGGATGTCGGTTTGAAGCATCAGATATACCACTGGAAAATTTCTCGTGAGCACCTTACCATGAAAGCACCTGCAACTTGATCATAAAATTTGCAAAATAGATAACTAGAAAAATGGATGACCTATATTATAGGACCCTAACAACAGGCATACCCCTCTCACACAGAGGTTAAACACAAGGTCACAAGTAGGATAGAGACGAATATTTCCCCTCCAAATCTTAACCCATTTACTGGAAAGATCGTATATTGGGGGTTATTCTTGAGGATCAATTATTTTCATTTGGTATCAAATCTTTGTGAATTCTAAATCCGTTCAGGGTCCTCTGAAGTTTTTTGGTCCACTTGTCCTCAATTCTGTTGAAGAATTTCAGACTTGTTATCCTTCCCATATGTTCCTTCCTGACTGTCGATTGAACCCACCCGAAGCCTGAATGTGAGTTGGTAACTCTAGTGGCACATATCTGTAGGGTTGATACACAAGGTGACAATGAAGGGGATTCTTTGTTGTACCTAGATCAGATGTTGTTCAAACTCACTTGGTATACTTAGAGAGTACACCCATGGGTAAACCTATGTGGGAACTTGCACCAAGGCATAATTCTATTAAGAAGATCACCAATGTAATAGATCCACCTGCTCTATCCTATCCCCTTCCTATATTGATCTCGCGATGTTGGATTTCATCACCAACCAGTGGTTTCATTTTGGGAAGGTTTGTTTGATTGTTTTATTCTTATATTTGTAGCATGTGCTATTTTTTTTCCTTAGTGGACCTTAGGTCACGTCAGTGTAAATGGTGTCAACTCCTGGGAGTACCAACGGAGGAACCTTTCACATTTCCTTCTTTTGGAAACGTTGGTCCTCCTTGCATTGCCACACTGAGTCTTTAGGGACTCACAATCGGATTATTGGTTTGGGTTTTCCCTAGTGCTTCGGATGCACCTAGTGCCTTAAATGTAAGAACACCACCCACACATCAACCTCATGTCGACCTTTCTTCTTCTTCACCCATCAGGTCTCCTTCCCTTTCTCCTTCTTCACGTAGTGAAAGCTCTAAAGTGAGTAGCCAGATTGATAAGAAGAAGAAGAAAGGGAAAGAGAAGAAGAAGAAGAACCAGAAAGGGACCAAGCCTCTAACCACATTAGATCATGTTGGATATAAGAAAACAACTATGGTTAATCATATTAAGAGTGTTGATAAAGTCGACAAGTCTAAAATGAAGAATCCTAATCCCAAATTCCTTTGCAGGATTTGTAAGGGTAACCATTTCTGAGGGATTTCCTTGGTCTCCCCAAGGTCTTAGAAATTTGGTCTTCCACGTCATCAACCCCTGCAGGACATGTTGGTGACACCCCGTCAGCTAATGACATTAAGGTTGGTAAGAAGAAGATAACTTTCAAATTTTCTTTCTTTTTATGTGAAGGTGATCACCACTCTCACATTTTCCCTCATATGGACGAGACTTATTATATTTTGTAAAAGCTTCAAATTCCAACAGGTTATCGTAATATTTCTTCCAAACTTTCATTAGTTGTTGGATTGGTCAATCCGGTTCAATCGCCAGTAAGTTTGGTTGATCAGGTGATCAATATGGTTTCATCCCCGATTCAACCACAATCCCAAGTAGTTGATCCAGTTCTGTCATCGATCAACCCCACTCTTCATTTGAACTGTGAAACCCAAGTGGTCGATCCAATTCCAACATCGATTGATCCCACTCCTCCCTTAAAGACTGCAATGAAAGTGGTCGATCCAGTTCCATCATCAATCGATAGAACTCCTCCCTTGAAGACTTCAAACCAAGTGATCAATCTAGTTCTGTCATCGATCGATCCCACTCCTCCCTNGTCAAAGAGTGATGATTTCACTCAGGTATACCTTGTTAATACTGATTCACCTGGACAAGGGGGCACTCTTCCCATCCTGATGGCACCCCCTTCAAGCAATCAAATGATTTCTATTAATTGGAATAATTTGACAAAACCTCATCTTCCCTCTTACATGCCTTTCCAAATCACCATACAGGCTTGTGATAGGAATGTTCCTAACACTTTAATAGATGAAGGTGCCTCAGTTAGCATCTTATCCATGAATTCTTGGTAATATTTTGGTTCCCAGTAGCTTGTGCCCATGTCTCATAATATGTTGACCTTTGATAAAAGAACTAGTCAAACTTTAGGGATCCTTCCTCAGTTTCCAATTAATTTGGGAGGAAAAATGGTCTACGTCGATGTGATGGAAGTTCATGATCCCTTGGACTTTAACCTACTCCTTGGGTGAGACTATGTCTACGTTATGAGGGATTTTCTATCCACTCTCTTTCAAGTGATATGTTTCCCTCATAATAGAAACATAGTAATGATAAACCAACTTTCATTCATTTACCCTCATCTGATGGTCAACCATCCACCTTCCCTCAACGGTCCATACATGCCAGTGATGTCCGCCCTGCTGCAGGTCAATTATGTAATGAATTGCCCCATGCATTCAACCCTGCATGAGAGGGAATCCCTCGCTTCTCCTGATTTATATCAGGTATTTGACATGGTCATATCTTTGATGGGGATATTGGAGCTTGATCTTTGTACCTTTATCAAGGGCGTCAACATTTATTTCTTCCAGAGTGATTTTACTTCATCTAGAAAAGAACTCATGGAAGCCATGGCTAAAATTTTTAGCTTGACATGTGTTTCTTCCAGAGTGTTATCCTCTTGGAAGCCTTGATTAAGGAGAAGCTATGAGCATAGTTTTCCTCTCTGTAGCAAGCTCGTTAAAAAATGAAATAGAAATCTGGGGATTAAACCCAGAGCCATGAGCATAGTTTTTCTTCTCTGTGGAAATCTCTTTAAAAAATGAAAAATAGGTCTTGAGCATAGTTTTTATTCTCTATGGAAATATCATTAAAAAATGAAACATATGTCACGAGCATAGTTTTCCTCTTTGTAGCAAGATCATTAAAAAATGAAATAGGAATCTGGGGTTGAACCTGGAGCCATGAGCATATTTTTTCTTCTCTGTTGCATGCTCATTAAAAAATGAAACAGAGATCTTGAGCGTAGCTATTTTACCGTGTCAAACTCATTAAAAAATGAAGCAGTCACCAATCCTAACAAGTCTATTCTTTCACTAGATCTTGTAGATATCGAGTCGAATATTTAGTGAGATATCATATATGTCGAGTCGAGTCTTTCATTAGGTCTCGTATTTGAACCTTCCTTTCATCCATCCTTATCCTTTTTCTCCATCTAGTACATAAATTGGTAACAACCTCAAAGTCGACGAATGTAATGAAGTTGGCGGGGCATGTCTCCATCATTTGATTGTCATTATGGAGATAAGCCAATAGATTTTTAAGTTGGGGGAAGAGTACCAACCATCCATGGGTATCCCTACCTTTAGAAATTACGTTGGGAATTTACAATAATAAGCTTAATTTTCTTTCAAGCTTGTCTAAAAATGAAACCAATATTGAGCTTAGTCTTTGTTCTTTCTCGTGCTCGTAAATACATTAGAATGTGAACGAGCAAAAATAACCTTTAGACACTTGAAACATCGAGAACTCCGTCTGATTAGGTCATGCATCAGAAGGATAATGATCATTTTATAGACACATTCTAGGGTTATATTCACTTGAATGGACAATGGAGAAACAAAGCATAAAAATTTTCTGAAATCAGACGAATGATGATAGAAAGTGGTTATAGTTTCCTACAAACAAATTATGATATGAGTACAATCGCCAGTTAGGAGAGTGACAAGAACCTTTAGACACTTGAAATATTGTGCACTTTTGGCAGCTTATGATAGGTGTGAAAAAGTTGTTTGGCTACCGAATGTGTTAACTTTCGGTAGCTATCAGGTATAAAATTTTGACCTTTAGCTGCCGAAAATCATATTTGCTTCCACAATTAAAACATGAACCAAATTCATTAAATCCCCGATTATGCCACTCCAAAAAATATAAAAACTCATGTGGATACATCATAATTCAAAACTTATCATGTGACAATACCTGACTTTAAATTTTAATATGGATGTCGATTTGAGGCATCAGATATACCACTGGAAAATTTCTCCTGAGAACCTTACCATGAAAGCACCTGCAACTTGATCATAAAATTTGAAAAATAGATAACTGGAAAAATGGATGACCTATATTATAAGACCCTAACAACGAGGATACCCCTCTCACACAGGGGTTAAACACGAGGTCGCATGTAGGATAGAGATAAATATTTCCCCTCCAAATATTAACCCATTTAATGGAAAGATCGTATATTGGGGGTTATTCTTGAGGATCAATTATTTTCATTTGGTATCAATTCTTTGTGAATTCTGAATCCGTTCAGGGTCCTCTCAAGTTTTTTGGTCCACTTGTCCTCAGTTCTCTTGAAGAATTTCAGACTTGTTATCCTGCCCATATGTTCCTTCCTAACTATCGATTGAACCCACCCGAAGCCTGAATATGAGTTGGTAACTTTAGTGGCACATATCTGTAGGGTTGATACACAAGGTGACAGTGAAGGGGATTCTCTGTTGTACCTAGATCAGATGTTGTTCAAACTCACTTGGGCTCCTTAGAGAGTACACCCACGGGTAAACCTATGTGGGAACTTGCACCAAGGCATAATTTTGTTAAGAAGATCACCAATATAATAGATCCACTTTCTCTATCCTATCCCCTTCCTATATTGATCTTGCGATGTTGGATTTCATCACCAACTAGCGGTTTCATTTTGGGAAGGTTTGTTTGATTGTTTTCTTCTTAGATTTATAGCATGTGCTATTTGTTTTCCTTAGTGGACCTTAGGTCAAGTCAGTGTAAATGGTGTCAACTCCTGGGAGTACCAACGAAGGAACCCCTTTTCCTGGGGAACCTTTTGTTTTTCCTTCTTTTGGAAACGTTGGTCCTCCTTCCATTGCCACACTGAGTCTTTAGGGACTCACAAGTGGATTACTGGTTTGGTTGTTCCCCAGTGTTACACATTATTTTCATCATCCCTATGATCGTTAATGATGTAAACCTATCTATTGCCTTCAGAGGGGTCAGTGGCCTGAGTTCCTAAAGAGAGAAGGGAGAAGAACTTTTCCTGAGAAAAGAAGTTGCATTTTC